>JAPZDX010000013.1:20283534-20296893 GCA_029783625.1 Naso annulatus | reverse complement strand
ATATTATAGTGCATTTTGCAATTATAGCAATGCTGTTGGACTTTAAAAGCAATATATATGGATTTTTATGGGCATATTTTGAGTTCTGGTATTGGGCTGATTTTTGGGCCCTATTTATACCCGATTGGGCGGGTTTTGGGCTGGTTTTGAGTTGCTTTTTGGCTGCTTTTGTCTTACAGACCTGGCAACCCTGCAAATATTCCTCAGCAGAGAGGAATATGCTAAAAAGTTGTGAAGAGGATTTTGTCATGATTATAAACAAGACCATAATTACAAAAAATCCAATATATCTGAATGGATTAGAGTGCAGGGTTGGATCAATTTTAGGTCACTCTCAAATGGACCCTTCACTTAAACTGGTAGTATCACGGAGAGCTTTGCAAATTTTGTGTCAAAAGTTAAATCAGACTGACTTTGGCACAAAGTAAAATAAGACAAGGACAGTTTGTAACTGCAAGTACAAATTTGTCTCATCTCATTTCTCATTAAACTTATTCTGGAGTAACTGCAGTGCAATGCAGTCAGAAATGTTCAAAGCAACCAGCCACCAACTTGAACTTATACAATGAAGGAGACAGACATTAGGGCGCATTAGAAATGTTTGCAGGAGAAGGACCTAGCCGCAGACATCTTTTCTTTGCCCTCGCAACTTACAGGAAGTCACGTGATCTCCATAACATCTCCATTGCCCATGTGTATAGTTCACTATTTTTTAATGAACAAACAAACAATATGGCAATTATCAACAGGCTCTCATCTTTCTTTAAATTATATTAAAATAATGAAGAGTATCATTTATGTCATTGCTAGCATTGTGGCTGTAGCGCTAGCCAGCTCTGACGCTAGCGACGGCCTGTGTTGTAATTTCAAACTATGGTGGTTAGTTAGCGCCGAGCAGAGACGTTTACATAACGTTAGCCGCTAACACAACTTCAGCTAGCGTAACTGACGAATAAATTACCCATCAGCAGTTTATGTCCAGTTTATGACAAACAGCGCCTTTGCTGCTAACTGAACTTGTTATGCTAACATAAAGAGGAAGTTGGGAATAGTGGAAAATGTATTGGTAACATTTAACATTAGCATGTGTTCTGACAGACAAACTTCTGCTACAGAGATCACGTAACTGGCAAATAAATTATCCATCAACAGTTTATATCCAGTTCACAACAAACAGTTCCTTTGCCCTTAATTTGACTTGTTATGCTAACATAAAGAGGAAGTTGGGAATAGTGGAAAATGTATTAGTAACATTTAACATTACGAAGAAGACAAACTTCCATTACGGAGATGACATGACCTTCTGTAACTTGTGGAGGCAGAGGTTAAGATGTCTGCCCCCATGGTCTGCAGACAGGTACTCTTACTCTTGGTGGTTTGCAGCGTAGCAAGAGTGCTAAAACATAATTTCTTGGATAATAATGCATGTCCAAAAAAAAACAGAAAACCATGAATGATTTAAATGAAAAAAGGACTTACACCGAACATGGTACAACCCTGAAGGTTTAAATTCTGTAGGCTGTAGACATCAGGCTTTTAGCTGTAAATGTAAATCTAACATATAAAACACATGAACAACTGATTATATGTAGATACAGCTGATACACAGAGACTGCACTGCATTTAGTGGGAGTCAATAAAGTTGTTCTTCATCAGTTACCACTGCCTTCTCTTCTATTACGTTCCTTCACCACAGTACATTATGTAATAACGGTGCAATCTCTGTGTCTGTCGAGGAACAACACGTCAGAAACAATGTGAAGTTCAGTTCGCCCTATAGAGCGGAGGAACTGATGAGCACCTACATGCATGTAAATATCACACAGGTCATATAAAGTATGTTGACTTGGACATATGTGCTTATTATCCCTATAACCTGCTGAATTAATGACCTGGCTTTAGAGATTCTCTTTGATACATCACAGTGAATAGAATGAGGATGGTAAGTAGCTCAAGAGCCCCTACTTTATACTGTAGAGCTGAGTAAGCACATTTTAACACAAATTTCATGCTTCCCAATTAGCTTGGGCATAGATAACACTGTATACTCCTTAAAAGCTGATAAGTTAGAGTTCAGCTTGAGGTTGGAGCAGTTTGGGCAGCAATAAGCCGCATCAGCTCTGATTAAACTTTGGAAGTATTAATTAACGGGGATGCACTGTGTTTGACTGTGTGTGCTGTGTCCAGTCTGCTTCCATGGACTCAGTGAGGGCTGATAATGTTAATGACAATGTACAATAAATTAGTTGCTGAAAGTCAGAGGAATTTGAAAAGCATGGTGTGCATATGCAGCTGCATCATGGGAGGTCCACGAGTTGCTGATTGGAAACAGAGCTAATCGGGTGGAGCTCACAGCACAATGGAGCATCCAGATTTAGTCTCAGAGCTTCCTGCTGTCCCCCGTCATGTTGTTTACACAAACACAAACTGGTGAGGAGCAGACGGCCAGACGCATGAATTATAAATCTGACACAGATGACATCCTCCCCAGCTCCATCCTACAGCAATCAGTGCCAGAGCAAAAATAATGAGACAGAAAACGGGCCCTTGAGAGTTGTGTACTGAGCCTTTAACTTCATCCTTGAGTGACTTCCCGCCGCAGACCTCCAGCGTTGTACAGAACAGCACAGAGAGGTTAGATTCCACTCAGGATCAACATGCTGAAAAACAACAAACGCTTTTAGTCTTCTTGGCTCAACTTCTACGCTCAGTCTTTACCTCTCAAGGAGCTCTAAATGGAGCTCAGCAAAAATAACACCGTCATATTTCGCCTAGAGTGATTTAATGTTCAACTGGGCTTGAAAAAGGCGGATGGCTTTGTTTTGATAGACTCGAGAACACACCTCTCCCACTTACTGCTTCCCCATGCTGTACCTCCCTGTGGTTTCTGCTGGTTTCTTTGTCTTCAGTTCTATTTTTCTCTCTCTGGCTCAGTTTCTTTCAAATTTCTGCATTAGATCAGGCAATGTTGCCAGGAACTCCAATATCCCTTGGTAAAGAACACACAGGTAAACCTTTTTAAGTGCAACGAGACTTATATAACATTATCAGAAGTGCTTCTCTTGCCATGGGCTGCCACTCAGCTCCTACAGAACACATCCATTAAAATAATGTAAGAAGTTAGTAAGAAATATGACTGTTTCCTGCATCCAGTAAGAGTAAAGTTTTCGTTGCTATCAGCAACGGACGGGGAGCATGTGAAACAGCTGGATGTAGGAATGGATGCAGATAGGCTGACACTGTAATTAGTCACTGGAAGGGTTCCGTAATAAGCTAAGAGTAGCTGCTGTGAGTCCTCAGGGTGGAGGAAGAGTTTCTTAAACCCTGAACAACATGTCAAGAGAGGGAGGGAACCTGCTGAGGAATCCCAACCATGTCTACACTGTGTGTGTGTGTGTGTGTGTGTGTGTGTGTGTGTGCACTCCATCAACCTTAGTAGCTCATCCATCTCTCACATCTGATGGCGCCCACAGAGAAAAAATCTTAGAGCTAATGACTTTTCTGGGAAGGATGGATGTTGCTCCACGTGTTTGTGTGCATGCTGTCCTGAGTGAGAGAGTGAATGAGTGAGTGAGTGAGTGAGTGAGTGAGTGAGTGATAACGGCAACTCCACTCTCATCACCCACAACATTAAAACCCCTGACAGTTGAAGTGAGTAGCACTTTGCCTTCTTTTGGCTTAGCACCTGCACATAGTTGTTTTGGACTGTGTGCAGTTGTTTACAAACTGAATAACACAGAGATTATCTTGTTGCGTGTTCATCTCATTACAATGCTCTGCAAGTTTTTGCATCAAACAACAGCGTGCTGGCGCCCCTGAAACTGCAAACTTTTGAAATCGGGTTCCAGAGTGTAATCCTTTGAAACTGCAACCTTCTTTCTGGGTGTGCTAACTGGAAAACTGCAAAGCCTGTGACAGTGGTAATCATGCTAATGCTAATGCTAGCGCAAGTCAATGCAATCCGCTCTAGCCACAACCAAACTTGTCGAATATGACGACAGTCTGTTGAGGCAGATTTAAATGTTGGTATCATACTTTTAGAAGTCAAGCTACGGGTGAATTTCTTTAATTGGTGGCTGCTTAGAGCTTTACAGCAACAGGAAGTATAAAACTTTAAGCAGCTCCGATGGTATGTCATTACACGGTTACACCACCGACTACTGGCCTGGCATGCAGCATACTACAGTGCTTGATCATGTAAATGCGTTTTTTTTTTTTTTTTAAAGTCGCAAAGGAAAGATTTTTCCATTTTTAGTAGGTCTGCTCCCGTCTTAATGTGGCCAAGTGCACCCCCTCCTGGAAACAACACTCCCGATGGTAGCCCCTCCCACACTGTAGGAAATTTTGCCCTGCCACACCACAAAAACTGCCTAGAAATAACTTGAAGAACATGAAAAAGAGCTTAACGTGTCGATCAGGCACCAAATACCCAAATTTGAGGGATGTGCCGGAACAATCGTGATCTATGGAGGACCTACCCCACAACCTGGGGGACCCTAAAGTCCTGCCACCAATGCCCCAAAACTGCCAGAGGTCCAGTGTCCACGGCTTGATAGGTCAGTTTAAGGACAAGGGGGACCAACACAGGATTCTGAAGGTGGTTTTAACTCTGTGGCTGGTTGGTGTGGCACACACATGAGTGCAAACCATAATGCTTATACCATCAGTAAATAGAGGGAGGCATAAAAAAGTTTGCAGGCTTTAGTTCAATAAACATGTTATCATCACCTTCAGCTATTTTTGTTTTGATAGCAAAAACTTAACAGACAGTCTGCAATCCTGTGGCTTTGGTTAGTTTCAATGTTCCCTCTCTGCCTCTTGTTAACTTAACCACCACTCTGCTTACCCACTGTACAATGTATAAAAAGGCCCAGTGTAGTAAATTCGACGGAGAGCTTTTCTGAGAGAGAATATGAGCTTTACAGCTGACTCATATGAAAGCTTTTGTCCTCTCTCCAGCGTCGTAAATTGACGGGAGACCCAGTTTGTGTCTCCAGCTGTGAGTTATCTCATCCCATGTGAGTGGCCAACATGCTCATTCTCATGAGCACTGGACTTGGTGTGAGGGGGCAGGGTGAACTGGGGGTTGATGGGTAAAGATGAGTACCTGATACTGGTCAGGGCAGGACTTGGATCATTCAGCATACAGATCATCAGCTTGGTTATCTGAAATAAGAAGAAATGTTTTTGCTTACTTCTGATGGCAAATACAGCCTTGCAAATAGTTTTATTTACTGTGAGTTCTGTCTCCACCAGAGCAAAGGACCAGTGAAATGGGAACTGCAGATTTTGCTATGGAAACTGAAAAAAAAAAGGAATTTAAAATACTTAAACTTAAAAATCCTGCCTTTGAACAATGCTGAATACAACACAGTGCACTTTTTCATTTGTGCTCTCTCCAGTTGTAGATTCTCTGTACTTCTTGGCTGGCAAACAAGACCTTTGTGGGTTAAATGTCTGCAGCCAGAGAAGTTGGGTCAAGTGGCCTTGGCTTGTCGAGATGCCTGTTGCAACAGCAGGGGAGGGCTAAACACTGAAGATTTTTTACATGTATAAAAGATGACACTAACATAACATAGTGTAAGTCGATCTCATGGTTAAAGTCAAACTAGACAACTTTTTGGCTTAACTTTGTCATTATAATGTATAACCTGATTAAACAGTGTGATAGTGGTTGAAAAATGACACCATTTGCTGTTAAATTGGCCTCCAATAAGCTCTGTCTTTACCAGGATATTTTCTTTGACACCGAGACAAGGGTTGTGTAGAAAAATAGAAAATCTGTGACGCTCTCTGTCCAAATTCGCCAGTCTCAAACAAACTGGAGTTAAAAGCTAAGCAACAACAAACAAAATAAAGTGCGAGCTGGTGCAAACGGCTGCTGCAGATTTGCTTCCCAACAAGTCTCATGTGACAGCTAACGTTAGCTTGCTAGCTCGTTAGCAGAAGTTACTGCAACTTTAAGAGAGAAACCAACAGTTAGCTCATGGTGACATTGACTACAAGCTACATTAGCAAAACTGAATTTAAAGTAATGCTAGCACACTGAGTGTTTTTTAAACTTTGTTAAAGCCATGAAAGGTTCAAATGTTCTTAAAGTAAGCACCTTATTAGTTTAAACAGTAGAGGAAAAAGGAAAGAGGAAAAACACCCTCTTCAACAAATGGTGTTGGCCAGTGGAAAACCTGCTAACTGGGGATGACAATCAGGACTTCAGATATCTTGATAAAACATATTTGGTTTTATGTGCTTAAAGCAAAGAAAAATTTATATTCAGGACATTCCAAAATAATGTATCAGTTACAAACAACAACAACAAGAAAAAAAAAACACAGGTGAAAACGGTTGACAGTTGGTTCTGAAGATTGAATTTTTTCAAATAAAAACACAAAATGACAAAACAGAAGTTGTTTGAGTGGTTAGATAGAGTGCTTAAGTCACGCCCCTCTACTTCTGGGCCATGGGACCTTATTTCGGAAAAAATATCAACATCAATGAAGATGGACAAATTATTTTTTGTTCCCATTTGGCTTGTGCCCTGAATTACACATATGATGGTTGGCAATTTAAAAGTTATGTTTTCATGTGAAAAGTCAGATTTTGCCGTCAAACAGTAAAGTGAAACAACTTTTTTTTTTTTTTTTTTTTTTGGTGAGACTGCTCAGTGAACTACACGTCTCATCTCAGACAATATATGTCATCAGTGCAGACATGGCTGTATTTAAAGTATTTAAAGAGGTGAAAACCATTATAAATTGGATTACGTTGAGATCTGCAGCTACTGTAGAGGGAGTCAGTCAGCTCCATTATCAGGAGGGAAAATGTTATGATGTCAGTTACATGACTGGTCTTGTAGTCTTTGTAAGTACATATTTTCAAATACATCGACCGCTTGACAACAAATGCAGACTTTCTTCACATGAAAAATTATCATTTAAATTGATGAACATCATACGTGTAATTCAGGGCTCAAGTCAAAGAGGATCAAAAAATAATTTTCCTTTCCCCATTGACTACCATTTACATTTTTTTCCGTATTAAGGTCCCATGGGGTCCACCAGAAGGGGTGTGACTTACGCACTCTATAGCACAAGAGTTATGTGTGAAAATGTGGGAGGGGGGTGTATAATGTGTAAAAACTCTGAAGTTGCCCTGTCAACCTAAAGTACATTTTATCTACATTGTCAGACTGGTAATTAGGCTAGTTGTGGTGTAATTACACATTTCTGCAAACTTACATAAACTTTTTGCCGATTGGAAACACTGGGCTTTCTACACGATAAGCCTGTATTTTCCCTCTGGCACTCCTCCATCCTTCTTTCCTCAATGTTCCATGTCTGGATCACTGGGGCTGTCTGAGTGTCTGCTGCTCTCCAGTCAGATCCCATGAGAAATTGGGGACGGACTGGATTGCTCCGACCATGTGTGTGTGTGTGTTTCTACTGAGATGGTGTGTTTTTGCCATATAGCAGCCCAGTGATACTTAGACGAGCAAAGAGGAGTGCAAACAACACAGTGAGATGGCAAAATACACACAGAGTGACCCACTGAGTTTTCTACCAAGTCTAGAGAGCATTTGCTGAAAGAGTGATCCATCTGAGCGCACATGTACTGAGTCGATCTGTCATCCAAATGATACATGTGGTGAAATGAATTACCAGTAAAATTAATGATTAATGAGGGACTGTTTTGTGCAGTGGGAGTCAGTATCCATCCTGCTGCAGACAGTCCATGTGAATTGGATCACCATGACTCTGCTCTTGCTCCCTATATTTCATCTATGAAAGCGCGGAGGACGACAGCCATCAGTTACACTGATTTTCTCATGTGCCGTCCCTCTGCGAAGTGTACTGATGTCATTTCTGGCATGAGCAGTCCTGATGTGGACGTATCAAATTAGCCATAATGTCTGCATGAAAGCACTTATCTGTATGACTCATACCAAACAGAGGTCAAATATCTCGCCCAAAGGCACCTCATGTCCTAGCTTCACCAAACACCTTTATCTTATCTAATTCAGATAATGAAGATATGTGGCATTCAAACAATGTGACATGTCATAGAGAGAGTGGCAGGCTAGTGCCCTGGGCTCTATCAGTGATCTGTGTGTCACAAGTTTGATCTGATGTGTCTATCCTGCTGTGCCTTGTAGCAAAAACACCACAGTGCTGATTTCCTTTGCCTCAGCAAAAGGCTCGAATGCAAAATGAAAATGAGAAGTTTTCTCTAAGTGGGGTCTGGTGACCTTGCAGGAAATCTCAGGCTAGCAACAGCAGAATTGAGGGGCGGATTAATTTCATTTACCAATTAGTGCAAAGAGAGAATGGGTGTATCATTACTTCATTGGTTCCACTCCCACCAATTATTTTAGCACTTTTAAACATGCAGCTTAAACCAGATTAAATGAAATCTTAGTAAAGCAAAGAGGAGAGGCTGATGAGGTCCGCAGCCAGATGGCTCCCTATTTTGCAGTGCTTGGCTGAATATCTGAGATCCACTGAAACAAGCAATTAACTACGAGGATTGTATTGATGCAAACTGCTTCCTCAGTGCAGTGCGGTCTCTTTTTTCCCAAGCTGTGCTCAAAGGCCGGTTTATTGACAGGAAGCTGCTTCAGGAATTTTTTTTACAGATGAATAAACATTGTAGCACATGTAAGAAATGGCTTTAGCTACAAGACACACTGCATTTACTTTTTTCATACAGACAGGACTTCTTATTACTCTTTCTGTCTGTGAATAGAAAATGTCCACACCTGTTCTTTAGAGCATTTTACTTACATGCTAATTAGCCGAGTTCCCTGCAGCACCATGTGTGAAGGTGTCGATTAGAGGTGTGTCCTTTGCAATCAGCTTACCGTAGCTGGTAGGTAATTGTGATAATTATATCTGAGTCAACGTATGAACTGGTATTCACTTATTTTAGATCTATCTGTCTCAGATTACATGTGTGCTGTCAAACTGCGGCAGGGGAGTGCCAAAGACGTGCTTGAGGTTGCTGAGAAACAGTGTTTTATTGCAGAATTTTTCTTCCACAAAATTATTTTTTCAGTTGTACAATGTTAATGTAATAACTAAGTTACACTCTGGTTGTGAAACACTGTATTAGTGGATTTTTGTGAGGCCTTCTGGGAATTGTAGGAAATCACTTACTAAGTGGAAGTAGCTAGTTTTAGGAAAAGTGAGGACACTGTAAACATGAAATACAACCTTTTACTCCAAAATAACAGATAGAATGCAAATATTATCACAAATTATTGATGTAATTATATATGTTTTATTGTTCTTTTATTACAGTGAGCCTGTTCTTATCTGGCTGTATTTATCTATTTATTGTATGCATTATTGCATCTCAGTCTATGTCTACATTAGTGAGCACACCCGTAGTCTCAATCATGCCAAAGACCCGTCGTTAGATCAGCTCTTTTTGTTTTGTGTAAATTTTTTTTGTTGTTGCAAGCATGCAGCAAGGTTGTCGCTGTTTTTACTGAGTAGTGACCACATTTTATGTGCTGGCAGCTGGGAACTGTGAGGACCAACATCTCATTCAGCAGTTTATCTGCATGTAGATAAATGACACCAAAGTCGACCTTGTTAAGCCTTGGGTGACAAGGCTATAGAGTAAACTGACAAAAGCGTTACGGCTTTCTGCATGTGTCCCGATCTATTTTGTATAGGAACATGGGGAAAAAGATATTCAAAACATTACTATTGTAGTTAATAAGATGCTTAAATTGTGTATATTCATTTAAAAAATGCATGTAATTTTCTTATAAGCTACAATGTAGAAGAACACTGATGGCTCAGTCAGTGCAGGGTATATGTGTGTGTACGGAGTATACCTGCTTTTCTCTTTAGGCTGCATTGAGGAAACCCGCGTCTAAACCCCATTCGATCCTGTCTGTTGTAAATCAGCTATTCCAAGAGACAGTTACCAGAAGAAACTACTGTCCCACAAACTACTTGCAAGTTTGTTTGTTTGTTTTTTTATGTGTGAATGGACTATGGAATAAGGAATAGTTCACTCAAAATGCCTAATTATCTAATTGTCTCACCTTGTATTCTGACTGTGGGCCAGTATTGATTGCAAAATCTGCATCTCTGTTGTGGTTAATGTTAATTTCATAATGATCCTCCTTTACTCCCTGAAATCAGTCAGCAGAGGTTTAGAGACAATGTGCAAATAGGCCGACTACTGTCACATTTATGGATAAATATGTAAGAGTACAGTCTTACACGCCCTGTTTATTGCACATCACTGTTTAAAAAGGGTATTTTTCCTTTGCTGAAAAAAAACTGGGGCATAACTTAAGAGTATACCCACTTCTCCAGGCACCACTACACCACTGGACTCAGTAGAAGAACACTGATGGCTCAGGAGGGGCTCACTTCTTTCCCCATGGCCCTGCAGGTCATCCAGCCCCGGTGGGAAAATTTTTCATCTAAACAGGTAGATAATAAAAACAGGTAGATGAACATGCAATTTCCAAAGGAAAGATAAAGTTGTCTTCATGAATCCAGATCAAGGTGGATCAAAGTGAATCTCTGCATCAACACGAGGCAGCTGTTCACACTGAGGGTTCAGAGGTGAGGGGGCTTTACATGATCCTCATGTGTTGAGAGTGGCCTGCGTGCCCTCTTCCCCACAGATCTCTTACCTTACAACAATAACCACAATCCACTGCCGGACCAAAACAGAGAAAAATCCCCGGTCGGCCTTTCAGATCTCCTGAACAGATGCCTGTGGGTGGTGCGATACCTCCAGGGAGGCTCAGGCCTCATACAGTCAGACCCTCTCCACATCTGTCCTGAGTTACGGTAGACACTTTCCTCCATCAAACACTGGCTGTTTAAGGATTTACTTTGTTGGTGCAAAGCTGCTTTGATTGTGGCCGTGTTACGTGGAAGAGGCCTTAAAATCATATTTGAAAGGATTCAGCGCTTTTCTGTGTGTGAGAGCCTGGGGCTGCGTGTTTGTTAACGTCCTGAATATCTCTGAAAATTTCTCTGCTGTTTCAGCTAGTTGCTGACCAGTTGCTGTGGAATCACATCCTAGAAAAATAAAAGCTTTCCGGAGGAAGAAACTGAGTAGATTAGATAACCAATGATGGGATATGATGTAATGACCCCACTCTTTCTCAGTGTATTTCAATAGTAATGATCTTGTAGTATGCGATGGTTGAATAACACGTTTTGTTGTCAAATAAATTTTGTACTCTGGCATTTTGTGACAGACAGACAGACAACAGTGTTGCCGAGCAGGGGAGGGAAACAGGGAGCACATGTTCATAATCACTGTCAACAATATCCCAATTGTTGACAATGGTTTCCTGCTGTTGACTCATAGTTGTTTTTAGTTTTCGAGCCAGTGGTGACAGATAGAAGAATGTAACAGATTCAGTTTTGTGTTTACGTTACACAGCGGTGCAATTGTTTGGATTCGGGGCAGCTCCTGTGGCTACGTGAGATAGAGTCAGATGAATGCAGTGACCACTAGATCCTCTGGTGTGCCTAAAAAAATCATAATTATAGGTCTGCTGATGGATTCTGATGGGAAATGGACAATTTTGGTTCACTAGGCCCACAAATGTGCAGTTATTATAGCTGAGCCAAGTTTAGCACATTCTTTCTGTATGAAAGAGCATCCAACTTCTGAAATCAGCTCGATAGAGGAGAAGCAGCACAAAATCATTCTCTGACTGTCTCTGTGGGAGAGAGTCATCAAGGTGATTTAAAAACAAAATCCATCTGGGAATGTTTTTTAACGAGCCTTGAATTCTTCAAATGGCCTGGCATATTTTCTTTGTTGTTGTTGTTGTTGTTGTTAAGAACAAAGTTTAAATCATTAGCAGTGATTTGTCAGAGGAAAACAAAACAAATGCTGAGACAAGGAGCCTGCGAGCCAACTCTTGGGTGACCAGTAGCCATAAATTAGACCGATCACAGAAAGGGTTGTGTTTGCCAGGTGGCACCGTAACACCCTGATGGTAATCTGTCTGGCCCATGCCAAGCTTTAAAAGGTGGCAACACTCACTACATCAGGCTCGCTACAATTACAGCCTTCCAAAGCCCATTACCTTCTGATCTATTTGTAGCCTGCCTCTTTCCACAGCCACCTGATGTAAGCCTCGTGTCAGCAGAGGTAACCTACACAATGCACCATATCTGCTACAGGTAACTGATTGGACACAAAAAAGGAGCATGTGGTCTTGTCAGACAGGGCTGTAGCTATAGTTTAGGAAACTGAGTTCATGTTCTCATTCTGTCATTTTTCAGGGAACTGTCACGACTTGCATCTGAAGTGTACATAATAAAATTCTGACTCAGTGTCTTTAAATTTGATTGCTTATTAGGCCTAAAAATTTCCCTGCCATTGAGTAGAGAAATAAAATAAAGAGAGAATTTGAGGCTACAGCTAAAATAATAAATAGACTACATGCCTTCATGCATACAAAATGTAGCTATGTAAATCACTGAACCTTGGCCTTTCTGCTCCGTCAGAAATCCAGCTATTCATTGTACACTGTGAAAAAAAATTACTGTGAAATTTACAGTAACTTCCTGGCAGCAAGTAGCCAGTAACTTACTGTGCCTATACCTACAATAAAACTACTGTACCTGTACGGTAGTTTTATTGTAAAACGTATTTACAGTTTGTTTACCATAACGATTTTACAATGCTAATTTCTTTACTGTATATTTGTTTGCTGTACTGTTCCTTACTGTAAGGTGTAACTACAGTGCTTGCAACTTTATTGTTTTGTTGTTGTTTTTTTTTTACAGTGTTGATTTCTTTACTGTGTAGTAGCATAAACAGTATATAATTTATTTTACATGGGAAGGATTTCCACAGAGAGACCTAAACTCTCATCTCTGAGAGAGTATAGACACTTACCACTCAGCCAAAGATCAGCTATACCAGAAAAACTGCAGACTATTCCTAACACACAACTATGAACAGTATATTCTAATGATATCTTCTAATATTAGTGTATTCTAATATTCTAGTGGACTGTTTTTTAAACGAGCATTCGCATCTTTCACTTTCCCCTGAGGAGGAATAAAGTTGAACTGAACTGAACTGAATAGTAGTATATACGGTATATACAGCAGTCCTTCACTCCTGTGATTTTCTACAGTAGTCGTTTTCTACTGTGATTTTCTACAGTAGTTGTTTTCTACTGTGATTTTCTACAGTAGTTGTTTTCTACTGTGATTTTCTATGGTAAACTGATTTTTACCATAAAATATAGTATAGTACTCTACTTTTAAAATTATTTACACTATGTCAATGTGTATAAAACAGTGAATTACTGTGGATTTCACAGTCACCTCATTTTACAGTGTAGAGTTTCCTCTC
>JAPZDX010000013.1:20270741-20283434 GCA_029783625.1 Naso annulatus | reverse complement strand
GGTATCAGGGGGCTGTGTCGCTCTGTCTGTCTGCTCACTTTAAGCTCTTGCTATGACTTTGTTTTGTCTGCAACGTGTCACTTGACCGAGCAAACCTTGTTGCCTGTAGTCATACCTACAAGTGATACAAGAATGCTGGCATCAATTAGGCAAAGCACTATCAGAGCACATCAATATTTATTTCATCTGCATATAAATGAGATTGGGTTTTAGGGAGCCATTTGCTGATGAACCTGCTCCTCTCCAGACACCACTCCTGTCATGACATGGAGGAGAAAAGAACCGGGATGTAATAATAAGATTCAGGGAAGATATTTCAAGACCGGAGGTGTTTGTTCTCCATGAGTCGTCTCAATTTGTTATCTGGCAGCTTTGGCTTCATTTCATCTGTAACTGGAACTGACACACTGCTGCATCTGTAAACATTTCCCAAGAAGGGACTAATTCTGAAAGGTCAGAGGTTGGTTCCTGGCAGCGCGCTGGCCACACTGGAAGTGATATCACAGGGGGTTGACATTGATGCTGATGAACCATGGAGCAAGAAGTCACGTCTGCCGAGGATTCAGAGCTAGGGACTCAATCTCACGTCATGCTGTGTGTTCCCACTTGGCCCGAGGGCGAGCGAGGCTGGGGCTGCAGCCACAGCCAGCATGGAGCGTCTCCGCGAGGCTGTATGAATTTGTGTCCCTGCTCGAGACCGTGAGAGGAGGCAAAAAGGCTTTTTTGTTCAGAGGGAGATGTCGGCAAACCAGTTGATGGAGCTGCCTGTGGAAGTTTGAGTCCTCTGCAGCCTTCAGCTATTTGAACTTTGTGAAGCAGTAAGCAACAGTGATGGGACATGACAGGTGGAGTCTCTCCAAGTGCTGCCAAGAAAAGAACATAATCTGAACTTGTAAAACAAAAACATGCTTCTCCTCTTGTTTACATCTACACACACATGTTCAGCCAATTATTCATTTCATCTCATACTTCTGGGCATCTTGCCTAGAATAAAGACTTTCACTAACATCAGAAGAAAACTTTATTTCTGGTAAAAACTAAGCTTTAGGGATATCACGCAAAGGACACATGTTAAATAAGGAAACTCGTGTTGAAGTCGTCTAACCACTGAATTACTTGTAAGAAGAGATGCAGCACGATATGCCGTATAAACAGGCCCCCACGGAATCTGCACCCACAGAATTCTGATTACATCCCCGCAGATTTTTGAGAAACAGACGTGCTGCTTGTAAAACTATGAACATTAACACGTACGCACACTTCCACCCCTTTATGCATGTGTGTGACGGTCACAGTGTTTCCCACATGGCTTTTCCCGGGCAGGGCTATTTGGCAAACAATTTTAGTGGGCCTATCTTATTATTTTATTTATTTTCAATCATCTGAGAAAAAAAAAAAACCCACTTACAATCAAATAAAAAGTTGACAACACGTTCTCCTCTCATCTACTGTCAATCAGATATGCTGTGCAGAGAGAGATGCTACGGTAGCACCTCCGTAA
The DNA here is from genome assembly GCA_029783625.1 of Naso annulatus. Lineage (NCBI taxonomy): Eukaryota > Metazoa > Chordata > Actinopteri > Acanthuriformes > Acanthuridae > Naso > Naso annulatus. Next base: position 20,281,933 of record JAPZDX010000013.1, on the reverse strand, counting down.
ATGCACCGGTTATAGAGTGATCTCAGACTTTATGCAGCTAACACCAAAATTAACTTTATTTTTTGTAATTTGGGCCTTGCAACTTCACTAAATTGTTCCATGTACGAATTTAAATGGTTGCAAGAAAATCTTCTGAATGTTTCTATCAGCTTGCTTGAGGTCATTTTAGTTTGTTTTTATGTAATAATTGTGCTTATTTACACTAAAAAAACTACCTGTTGTTTTCTTTGACCAGTATTGTCTGTCTCATTTAAAGGAAAAAAAAAAACTGCAGAATTCCACAGATTTTCATATTTGATCACTCCTAAAAACAAGAAAAAAATAAGCGACGGGGTGTGTTAGGCTAAAAGCAGCCATGATTAAAAAATATTTGGCATGGTGGCCTATTCTCTTACCCATTGATTACTACTCTTCTGACCGACTTCAATGTCAATCAATCAATTAAAAAGTGCGTTCATCTGCCTCCTCATCACTAGCCTGTACTGTTGCAGCCATATTGATCTATAAACAAACAGGCATGGCTAGCTAGTAGCTATATGACTGTTCTCTTCTGCAAAGGTGCAGTGAGGCTTTGTGCTGATCTAGCTTGTTGAAAAATGTATTTATTACTGTAATTGAAAAATTATTTTACTAATTCATAAAACTTGTTTACCGTGATAGACAGAGAGCGACCAAGGCTGTGTGTAGAAAGGTGCAGTTAGCTTACCTTGTTAAAAAAATAAATAAATACTATTGTCGCTGAAAAATAATTACATTAATTCATATGATTTGTTCACTGATAGAGAGGGAAGAAGGGAACACAACTCAGGGAGGGACAGATGAGGAGAGAGAAGTGGAGCAAGGAGAGGAAAGTGATCAGATGAAATGTGTGTAAAACAATGATGATGTCTGCAACTCTCATTTTACAGGTACTTACGACGGACCAACCTCACCCGACCAAAGTCGTGCAGATCTGTCAAGGCTTTGGCTGGCGCCTACATTCATTAAAAAAATTTTTATGTATCAGTGACTCACACATCCAGGTGTATGAACTCTGGGTAAAACCTACAAACAGATTGCAATAAACCTACATGTTTTGTTTTTGCTTTGTGGTCAAATAAAAGCATTCAACAAACGCGTGTGTTTTTTATGTGAATAAATCAAGGTGTTGTCAGTCACTTTAAGCAAATTTTATTGATTCTGCGTTATGGCATATTTATGTACAACCATCACTGCAGTACATAAATTAACTGCTGATTGCTGTCATGCATGTACTGAGTTAAGACTGAAATATTTTTTGAGAGTATAGAGACAAAAAAGCATAAAAAATGGACATTCGACCCAGCTACAATTAGCCTGTGTTCCAAAAGGGATATTTTTATCTTAAAGGGAGAATTTTTGACAAAGAACCTCATTTTCCACTTCTCCAGTCCTATTTGTGTTGATAGAGACCATTTTCGGCTCATATGATGCAGTATGGAGCTTGGAGGATTTAATGTTTTGCCACGAATGCTAATGCTAGCCCAAGTTAATGGACCCAGGTGCAAGTCAACAGTAGCCACTACTAAACTACACTGTAAAAAAAAGTATTGTGAAATTCACAGTAACTTGCTGACAGCAATTAACAAGTTACTTACCATAATTATATTTACCATAAACTACTGAACATGTATTTGCAGTAGTGGTGTCTTTATTGTAAAATATATTTACAGTACTGGATGGTTTACTGTAATTCTTTTGATGCTACTTATTTCTTACTGTATATTTGTTTACAGTACTGTTTCTGACTATCTGGTGTATTCACACTGCTTACTTCCTTATTGTAACTTTTTTCTCAGTGCTGGTTTCTTCACTGTGTAGTAGCATGTACAGTTTATAATCTCTTTCACAAGGATGCGGTTCTTATAGCAGGTCTTGAACCTTCGTCCCCCAGACTGTAGATGACTGCACTGACCAGTCAAAGATCAACTCCACCAACAGGACTACAAACTATTCACAATATACAATCACCAGTAGCAGTATATACAGTATGTACAGTAGTCCCTTACTACTGTGATTTTTTTTTACAGGAATGCTTTGCCTGATTTTCTGCAGTTGTTTTCTACTGTGTTTTTCTACAAAAAAAAGTTTTTAAATTCAGTTCAGTTCAAAAAAATTGATTTTTTGAATTTTTACCTCAGTATATTCAGGAGGCTACTCTACTGGAAATAAAATGTTACAATACTTAACTGTGTATAAAACAGTGAATTACTGTGGATTTCACAATCACCTCATTTTACAGTGTAGAGTTTCCTCTCAGACTGGTTTTTGCTCACTGACGAGGGGAGCGAGGAGACATCCATATGAAACAGCCACACCTACAACAGCAACTGCAGCAGCCCACACCGCGCAGCGTTTCTCACCAAACTCACAAACGCTCAAACCCAAAACCACAACTGGCAACCGGAGCAGTGACATCAGCGTCTCTTCACCACATTTCACTGCGTTGCATATGAGCTGCATATGTACGGCGTGATTGAAAACAGACACGGCCAGATTGCTGAGTGCTGCACAGGCAGCATGCACTCTATGAACACAGGGCGCAGCAGAAGTGTTTACCTTCAGTGATGGTTGGTCAAATGAAAGGATATGCTTACGCCAAACTACTGCAACACAGCAGTTACAGTATCTCATACTGTTCTTGTCAGGTTCTCTTACTTTTCCCAGTTTCTCTTGCTTTTTCATGTCATGCAGACCAGTCATAAGCTCTACTAAATGCTTTAATCTATTGCACAAACCCCACAGGGAAGTAAAACACAACACAACACTCTCTATAACTCTATTAAGTCATAATGGATATTTCTTCTCCATATACTGGTGGCCACGGCACAAGTAAAGTAAACAACATGAACAATGGCTGGCTCTACAGGAAAGGAGATAATGATCGAGTAGGTAATTCAAAGTTAAGCTGACTTAAAATAAACATGATCATTATTGTTGCAGCCATCGCCAAGGAGACACTCTAACGGTTGTGATTAGACGAAGTGACATATTTTTTATTGTCAAATACTGCAGTCTACCAAAAGTATTCCCACTATGGACATACATAAGCCAGCCACTCTTAGTTTCAGGAGAATTCTGTTATAAGCGACATCTGTTTCAATATTATGGCGGTTTTAGGGTGTTCTGTTGTTTTGAGGAGGTGAAAAGGGTGTTCAGCTTTCAGCCCTGAGGGCCTGGAGCCTGACAGGCAGAAAGTAGGTTTTGGCAAACTTTGCAAAAGAACAAAAACAAAAAAGTGAATCAACGTTTGATTAACTTCTGTATGTTATATTTAATAATAATAATAATGTTACCAAAGAGCTCCCATATTACAGTTTCAGCTAAATTACATGTGGAGTTCATTTTCACTCTCATCCATCGTTCGGAGCGTAACTAAATTATTTTTACTATCACTTTAGATTCTTTTCAAAAAGAATTTAAGATTGTTTGATTAGTAAAATATCAGGAAGCAGCGATAAATGCACAGGCTGTCACACTTTGCTGCAGCCCAAATGACGACAACAAATGCTGATCATCCAACCAACAGCCCAAATCTCAAAGCTCATAGAATTTCAGCTGCAAATTCACTTAAATGAGTTATCCTTATTTGAAATTAATAAGCACATCTGGAAGGGTATAAGAACATTCACATGCATAATCAAGTTTATTATGATAAGTGAAGTTTAAAATAACAGCCTATACAATATTTAGCCTGTGCATGTGTCATAAATATACAGTAGAGAACATACAGAGGATCAGGGATGCCTGATGGTCAGTTTAGACACTTTTTGTTTTTCAAGTGGCCTTTTCAGCCTTCATAAACTGACGTCAATTGTTCTGATGTTCATAGTAATACATGTCTGTTATCAGATAGATAAACAGATAGACTGCATTAGTGCATTAGTTTGATTTCTTTGTCTTAATGTGTGTCATGACTTCATCACTGAGCAGCATCCAGTTGCCTCCCCGCTGAAGAAGAGGGATGTTTCCTCGGTGCGGCTGTGGTGGAGAGGGGCCGTTCCCTCAGCAGATCCTAACTCAGTCCGTCCAGAGCAGCGGCGGGGATGAGCGCCGGGGACCAGGCGGCCACGCAACGACGCGTTTCACAGGTAAAAGTGGCTCCTGCTCGGGTGCTACAGCGCCTCGAACGTTGGCATTGCTCGGAAATCTGTTTATTTTTAACATTTCACGACACATGCGGTGGGCAGAGGCGGCTGGGAGCAGCTGCTGCGGGCAGCAGACAGTGGTGGAGGAGGGTCGCATCTGCTCTGCGTTCAACATATCGAGCGGTCCGTCAACTTGCAGCCCAGCCAGCTCCCTCGGTGCTCTCCTGTCCGACTGTCACTGCCTCCGCTGCCGGGATTAGAGGATTCAGGACAATGCTGTGCCACTTAGAGGAGGCGACATTGGAAGGTGAAGGAGCGGGAGCATGGCGGGTTTTGTTTTTTAACTTGAAGCGTTTGCGGTGGCGCCTGCCACTGTTTGCGGACGCGCTCCGATCAGCTGAAGGTTAAAGATTGCTGATGGAGCTAGCCGGGCTAACGTTAGCGCCGTTAGATGTGTCTGCCTTGGAAGAGAGGCCAAACTCCGTCCAAATTACGCAGTTTTATATGTCCTAGCTTACGAGCGCAGATTTATTTGCACAGGAAATATGGCTTGTGGTATTTGGCTGTCTTTCTGTTACTCCAAACAGCTATCGCTTATATACTATTTTAAGTTGTAAAATTGTTTGCCTTCAATTTCCTCAGTGTTTGGATGTTTCATACACAGTGTGCTGTGATTGGCGATAGTTGCAGCTGGAGTTATAAAACATATCATTTGAAGACGGTCTGTCGCGGGTCATCCATCCGCCGAATTCCCGAGGATCTCTGCTGATCCGTGTGAGGTCTTAAGTCTTCAGTCAGGTATGCGTTATTCCTTGTCATAACAAAACCTGAAACAGATGTTTTAACGGAATCTGGCTCAGTCTCTCCCTGTATCTGTGAACTGCGGGCTGGGCTCGTATGCTGCCACGGCGGCAACCTGCGAGGCAACCAGCGGGGCTAGCATCACGCCAAGCCTGTCAATCATTTCATAACGACATGATGACAGCAGTCGGGTCCAGTTGTGCCGTGCAGCTCTGGATGTTGTTCGGATTCTCATGAGCACCAAATGGCGAGGGGAGCCTGTGAGGCAAACGGCACGCCAAGTTTAGGCTGCTTTGATGTTTGCATGTTGTCACTTTGTCACACCTGCTGTTCGCATGATGATGGCTGCTGCTTGACCTCTCTTCTCCTTCCCCCAGTGCAGCCTCCCGCACGCGCTGCCATGCAACCGTGCATGGCCGTTGTGTCAAAACAGCTACACACTGCCAGTGTGCTGAAATTGTTGAATAACGCGATGTGCTTCAGACGCACATTCTAACATTGCACGTTGGATTTGAAAGGTATTTACAGTGTAATGATGTTTAATAGCTGACAAGACTGGGTGGACGAATACCAGTGCTCACTGCTCTCTGGCATACTCATTCCTCAAATTATGTCACAGTGTTAGCAAATGCCCACTGGCTTTAATTTTAGAAGGTCTCGCAGTTCTTTTAAAAAATGTCACTGTCACTTGGGGACCTCTAGAGGACAGATTGCCAAAGCCAAGATTTCACCTGATCTGATGGAGTTAAAGATGCTGCCGTGACTTTGTTAGGCTTTTACAATGTCGATACAAGAGGAGTTGCATCGTCTCAACTGTGGCAGTTTGTGTAGTTTTTTTATTCCACAAGATTTGACCAACTCGCCCGGGACAGTCTGTCATGGCCTCAGGTCTGATTATTTTGGTAGCGTTGCTTATATGGAAGCTCTGTTAACATTGCCCAGGAGTGATCTGTTCCTTCTTGCCGAGGCCTTTCACAGCTCAGTGAGCTTGCATCAAAAGCTGTTGGTAAATGTCAGTTAAGAAGCATTTTATAGACAATGTGCAGCATTTGTAGACAACAGCAGCTGACAAATTGAAGGGATAAAATACTGCTAAACCTAGCAGCATGTGCATTTTCGCAGGAAACAGGTAAGAATAAATTTGACGTGTGCGTGCGTGGGTGCCTGTGTGTTATGTGGTAGGTCTTTCACACATCCCTGAGACTGGGATGGTGTGTGAACAGAAGGCCAGAGGGGAGGAGGGGTACGGTGGTGGGATGGGGAGCGTATTAAGAAGGGAAGCAGCTCATTAATTCCTTCCAGCAGTGGAGGAAAGGGTTGGTCAGCGAAACTGGAGGGGCCCTTCATTGCCATGAAATGAGTCATACCAGTTCAACTTTCAGGAGTGGTCCAAATAGCAAGCGATAAGTGTGGACTGGGCTCACTTCCTGGTTTGGTGTTGCAGACAGTCCGATTATCCAGAGGCAAGACTTTCCCTTTCCAGTAATCATATGTGTGCGGTGCACGAGTTGCTCATGCATGTTTGACAGCTCCTCTCTCTATCTGCTCTCTTTCTGTCTTCAGCTTTATTTTTAGATCCAGTGCATCAAGAAAATTAGTTTTTCCGCCACTGGGTAGCTGTAGCCGAAGCCTTTGAAAGTCATATGATGTTTGCCTGGCTACAGGGATCCCCTCGAAGGTCCTGCCTGATGTCACATGTGATGTCAGAGCAGAGGTGACGCAGGCAGGAGGAAGGAGGCTGGCAGATGAAGCCAGCCAGAAATGTGTGAAAGCTACTGACATCTGTCAGTGCGCCTCTCAGAGCGAGAACGCAGGGAGATGAATCTGAGGCCTGAAATGCATGTTCATCTTACATATTGATATGTCCTAGCTTGATGCTAACCAGTAGATTTTCATATGTTTGGTTGATGATTGTGCTACCTGCTTAATAGTGACGTGAGTTTTATACCAGCCAGGCCTCTGATATATGCATAAAAAAATCATCATTCATTTTCATGCATTTACATAACAGTACGTATAAAAGCATGTATGAATGGATATAGATATGTGCATGTGTGTGTGTCTTGGATTTCGGTATGTTTATGTTGGATTGTCCCTTTTCCTTCTGTAATAATGTACTTAAGACATGCAGAGTCCATCTGATTAGCAGAAAGCCAGAGCATGCTAATGCTAACCCTTTGATCACAGTGTCTGGCTGATAAACCATGCCACTGTCATCTCTAGCAAACCCTGGACCTTGACAGACACTAATTACCATGAAGCCAGTTTGGCATGCTCAGAAACAGCATGGAACGGGAAGAGTTCACTGCAGGTGAAGGCCTCTGTGTTTCCGAACAGTGCCTGAGTTGATTAGCGTGCCTAATAACCTCTCCTTTACGTTTTTTTTTTTTCCTCATATGAAATTATAATTTTCAAATGCTGGCAGGAGCTGTGGTATTTTGGAACAAATGCATAACTCTGGATCTTTCTTCACATAGGAGATTTGAATGCATTCAGTTGAAAAAAAATCTCTTGACGTCAAATCCCTACATATCAGCTGAACTGAGCTAAGCCTGCTATACAGTGGAAAATGAGTTCATTGATATTATTATCCTCACATCGTCAGTGTCTTACTGGTTGCTGCATAGCTTTGCCTCATGCATTAATGGACTATTAGCTATATCGTTCTGCGTAAGCCAGTTTTCTTTGGAATGAAACAATGGTACTGCGCTGGAAAAGTGTTTGGCTGGACTACTTTTTTAAAAAGTCTAAAATGAATCTGAATCAGGCCACACTGTTTCGGAGTGTGATGTGAATATGGTGGAACAAAAACAGCTCCCCACAACTCAACCAGTCCTGCCTTTGATGTCACTGCCAGTGGAGTTTGACTGTAAGAATTTTTGGACCGGAGCAATATGGCAGGAAATCTTTGTCTGCTTTTGTCTTTGAGCTGCCATTCACAAAAGCAAAACAACTGTTGCCATGGAACATGTTCAACAAATTTATGTAAGTGGGTGGTTTTTGGCTAAACTTTTCTGCATGAGCTAATTGACTCTCAATGCACGGGCCCTGCCTGTTGCTCCTCTCCGCGGGGCGTGGAGGTCAGAGAGAGGCGGTGTGGTGATGAGCTCTCTTTCGTAATAGGATCATCTCTTTCTTGTTACTATCATTTAAACAGATGTTCACTTAGTACATTTAGATAGTTTACAAACCTTATGTTTAAATCCTGAGTTTTCAGTGTTGTAATACTGTAGGTCAGAATTGCTCTGTACTGTAGGGGCTCTATTTCCTTCAGTTGGGGCGCAGCGCAGACGCAGGTCTAAGTTCTGGGTGCAAGGAGTGCAAGTGTCGTTGCAATCTTTTTTGTAAAGTTGGTGAACATAAATCTAGAGGAGGGGTTAAAAAATCGATACTGTGTAATATCGCAATATTTTGCGTGACGATGTTATATCGATTCACAAACACCAAGTATCGATTTTTTTTTTACATAAATTGTTAATAAATGTTGAAAATACAAACTCAACTTTTTGGATATAGAATAGTGAAAATCTACTGATTTTTCAGTCCACTAGGTGGTGCTAAGCGCTCACTGTCAGGTGAAGTAATGAAAAATGCAATAAGAAATTATTAAAGTGAGATGAATACACTAAAAATTTCATCTAATTAGATGCAATAGATGATGATGACAGTGTTTTACTTTGGAAAAATTATTTGCAGTAAAAAAGAGTGAAAAAAAATCGCAAATCTTAAAATATCACAATGTTGCGATAGTATAGTATCGTATCGTGACTCAAGTGTGGTGATAATATATCGTGGGGCCTCTGGCGATTCCTAGCCCTAGACGCATCAGTGGTGCAGCCTGGCGCAGTGGTAAAGTAGAAGGAGTAGACAGTTAGAATTTGTGTCACAGCTGCTGTCAATCAGATCAGCTCCTCTCATATCCTTTAAGACCGCGTTGTCAATTTCAGCTGAAGAAGGAGCAGACAGGTGCCTGCCAAACGTTACGCAGGAGAAACCTGACACACTGTCACTGCTCATAATCACAATTTATTTATAACAACACTGATGAAGAGCAGTGTACTTGCAACGTCACTGACGTTGTGGTGTTAATTAATAAATTGCATCAAGAGACTGAGCGTGCATATTTACTTTCCAATGATGAATTAAATGTCTGAAGCTGTCGTGTGTAAATGGCGGCAGTGTCACACACCGTGGCTTTGCACTGCTGGGTGGATTACTAAACAAGAAAGTGTTTGAATTGTGACACCTTTGCGTAACTTTACTGCAATTTTGGCATATTTGTAGTGGTATTGGGCAGTAATATGTTAATAAGGCGTACCAGGATATTTCAAAGTAGCAACTGTTTAAGTTCCATCACCATCATTACTGTGATGTCATTAAAGATCATGTTCAGTTTGCATTAAGAGTGTTTGTGTGGTTGAAGATGCTATGAAAGTGATTACAGGCCTTTTGGTTAACACGTAGTTTGTCAAAAACCTGTTGATGAAGAGCAGCATAACTATGTAGAAGCGATCGTGATCACACATCACAGTTTTTGTAGTTGTGTGAATCATATTTCAGGACCGTCAACGCTTTGTAGTTCAGTCTAGTCAACACATGTCCCCTCGCCTTAACTACCAGCGTATTAGTGTTGTCAAACAAATCATTTTCTCAGTATTGATGCTGAGTATTTTAAAATGGTACCAATATTCATTTTCCACACTAACGATAGCAGCTGTGCTTTCCCCTCTCTTCTCTCTCCAACGAGTTGATAGACCCACACTGTGCCCACAGCCCAGCCTCCCCCTCACGAACAGAACTGCAGTGTCCGCTCTGCTCTCTCTCGCTTTTTAGTGTTCACAACCGGTTTTGATAAGAGGAAAACATCAACTGGAAAAAAAATATTTGGCGAAGGTAATTTCATCATGATTAGTTCAGGGTAATCTTGTAAAATGTAGTGTTAGGCAAAAAACTAAAACAAATGTTTGAAGAGGAAATACGTTTCTTTTTTTTTCAACAACGAAGAGAGCCACAAAAGTCCAGCAGCAGGAATTAAGAGGTATTAGACGTATTAAGAGGCTTCTGCCAAAGATTTTATATAAAAGGAGAAAAAAATGAAATATGAGTAAGGACTTAATTCATTGAATTTAGAGAAAATATGCTATGTTGTGATACGTATCATTATCGGGATATAAAATTATCTATATCGGGATATGGTTTTGGTCATGTCGCCCAGCCCTAGAGTCCACTATTGATTTTAATAGTCAACTATCTAGAGTCAGACTGTGTATATCTGACAGGCAGAAGGAGATAAATCGTAGAGTTGCAGCACGTGCACCCTACCTCCCTTGTCACTAATTAGCCACATCTAGGAGGAACATGGAGCAGATGCTTCACTGAGCTGAGAAAACAAATATGGTCCTTCCAGCATCCCCCTCCTCCATTCTTTTATCCGCCTTTCCGCAGCTTTAAGCCATTTCCATGCAGAAAAAAAAAAATCAAAAAGAGAAAAACATTTCTTTGCACACACAAATACTAAATATAGATTAAGATTCATGAAGAATTAGCTTTTGTCTGACCAGGTGTTTGGAGGCAGAGTCACTGCACCACCATCTAATAATAATAGAGATGACGGCAGACTGTGGTGCCTTACTCCTTTCAGTTACAGAAAAAAATTATTAAAAAATATATAACCATATACTATACACATACTCTTACTAAACTAATAAGCTGTTACTGGTAATCATGAGAAATTTCATGCAATATTATACTCTGATTAGCATGTCAGGTCAGTATCTTTTAAAAATAAGACAGGAAAGAGAGTTGAGAGGGGTGTGAGAAATAGACAGAGTAAAACATGTTATTTTTTATTTAAATTTGCGAAACAGAATTATTTGTTTTTATTTTTTCAGGCGGTAATTAATCACTCAATTAACATTACATTCAGTGAATTTATTCAGTGATGTGATGTACTTCAAATTCTTGACTGCAATCCGCACTCCAGCTGACATATTAAGTGCACTGCTTCAATAATTCTATGTTCGTATTTTCTAATGTTAGTTCACAGTGCAAGTTGGTTGTGAGTAGACATGTCATGGTAAAATTTTATCAGGGTATGATAACCTAGGGCAAAAATATCATAGTTTCACGGTATTGGCCCGTGAATGCCTCCAAAATGTCTTATTGTACAATTTGGGGGGGGGGGTAAATTACACATTTTTTTGCCATCGAACAAATTCTTTTTTATTTTTCCAATATCATTTGTAAACATTGTATGATACCTGCAGCTCAACAAGCTCAGCTTAG
>JAPZDX010000013.1:20249696-20261266 GCA_029783625.1 Naso annulatus | reverse complement strand
AGAAGCTGTGAGGTTATATCCAGTTAAAAAAAATTTGATTTAATAAAAAATACTAGGCCTCATTTACTTAATGTGAGGATTTTTTCAAGGTGATGATGTCTTAAATATGATGAAAGGCATTTTAAGCTTCAGAATAGAAGCTATGATTGTTTAAAAAAAAAAAATCCAACTCAGTACGGCCCTAGAGCACTGATCACTTTTTTAAATGTATCGCCCAAGCCCAATTGTGACTGATCTGTCTGAAAGGATTTTGTGTCATGTGTTAATAGGTTATAGAGAGGTTCTAGTCTTCTCAGATTACTGTCTGTTGTATGCGTATGTTCTCTGGGAATAAAATGTATAGATGTATTTGTCCAGTGTCATGAAGATATTCTCTGTGTTGTATTCTGTTACTGAGTTTCTTTAATTTGAGTACACATTAGCAAAAGTAGTTTCTAACTAACTGAACAGAACACTCTTTTTTGTTCCTTTTGTTATGTAGTCATTGTTTCTCTGTTAAAGTGCAGCTGTGTTGTTTTTAAACTTAGGTACAGAGGGGATGTGTACCAGCAGATACAAGTGGCACCAGATGGATCTCACTGGTTCACCAGACATCCAATCGGCTCCTGGCCTGATCCCCAGAGAGAAAGAAGCATGTCTAGCCAGAAGCAGCTTTACCCTGTGTACACTACCCAGGAGCGCTCTGGTGGAGGGATCCAATATATCCCATTTGATGACCCCCGGATCCGCCATATTTCCTCAGCCCTGGGTGGCAACTCCTTAACGGACGCTGACAAGATCCGCCACATCCGCAATGAGCTTCCCAGTGTCACCGTGTCGGAACCTGCATCCGACGACAGTGCCTTTTTGCCCCCGCCACTGGGGCCTTTCATCGCTGCCACTCTGGCTGGTGATGCTAACCAGACGTCTTCTGGCGACTTAGACAATGACAATAACAGGTGGAACAGTGATTTGCACAAAAAGACTGTTGATAATTTCCCAGCAATTGACCAAAACTGCAACAACAGATATCCCAAAAACCACCGTCCTCCTTCATCTCCCTCTTCGGCCTTTCAGGCCCCATTAACAAGGACTTCTTCTCACCAGGGGTCCACCTCAGATCAGGTCTTTTCAGAAACCATCACCCAAGTGAAGAAAATTGTCCCATATTCAGGGTCTGACACTAACAGAAACACCAAGAGAAGAGTGAGTGAGACCATCTTCTGCCTTGTGTCTGTCCCTGTTCACACACCGACAAACATTAACAAAGACTTAACAGCAGATCAGAACAACAATGAAACAATACCAGGCCTGACTGTCACCAACTCAGACACTTTTGCTGTGGGCCTCAAGGAGACTCCAAATGTGCGGAGCAAGTCAGTGAATGAGATTCCCATCAAAACTCACTACTCTCACTTTCATACCAGCAGCACATCCTCCATGAGGAACTACAAGAGGGCTCCTCTAAGGAAGGAGATAATAGATGCCTGGGCACTTCAAGCCAATGAAGATAAAGAGTTGTGCTATGCTGGGTCCTGGCCTGGAAACCAGTACCGTAACCAGGAAACCCAAACTGGCTCACCTGTGGCAGTGGTGAAAAGTCCAGAACCCCAGAGTCCTCCTGGAGGACAAGAGGATATTCAGTCTATCTCAGACACAACCAAAGACAGTGGTCTGGGGACAGACAGTAGCTCCTCTTTTGGTTTCCCCATGACAGGCCAGAAAAATCTTCATCTCTCTAGCAATAGCGCCTTCTCCCGTCTTAACCTCAGTCCAACACAACTGTCATCACTCCAACCCTTACAACAAGACCCTGCCTCCCCATCAAAGGCGAGGGACCAGGGAGACCAGCAGCCATCTTCTCCTAGAAAGAGCAACTCCAGTCCCCCAGAGAGTGCAGAGCAAGTGGCCTTTGGTCAGTTTCTCTTAAAGCCAGTGAACCGCAGGCCCTGTGATGCCATTGGTGAACTGGAGAGCATCAATAAGGAGATGGAAGATACAATCAGCAAAAGGCCCAATGTTGGGCAGTGCAATAATAATTTAGATGGAATCAATAAGAGATTAGACCACCCTCAATCAGGAGCACATGTCATTGTTGGTCCAGAACCAGGCAGGGAGGCAATCAGTCTTCCTCCAATGCACATAGAAAAACCCCAAAATATAAAAGTCAGATCAAAGTCCTTTACTTCTACTGCTGATCTAGACTCCATGGACATGAAGAGTGCTTTCTACAAGCCACAAGTCAACCACATACCACCAACAAATGAGCTATCAATACTCCTCAACCCAGGCCCCAGAGACGACTGGCTCTTGCCCTCGCTACCCCCACAGAATGAGTCAAACCAACTCTACAGACAGGACATCCCCGTCCCTCAAGAGTCCTTGCTGAGGGATGTAGGGCTAACAGTCTATACAGAGACTCCTGGTGGCCCTGGGGAGCCAATGCAACGCTCACTGTCAGTCTCATCTCCACTCGATCATATCGAGCAAAGTCAGTCAGCTCAGCTGTTGTGGGAGAATAGGACAGCACTTGTTAAAAATGTCAGTAGTCCTGAGCACAATTCAAGTAAAGAGGTTCAAGGTAAGACAGCTTCTGACAGAAAAGCAGACAGTGTTTCACCATTCAGTGGTGAGGTGAAGTTACGCATCTGTAGAAGCAGGAGTGAAAGCAGCGGATCCCCTCAGAAGAGTTTACAACATATCACCAGGTTGAACAGGGAGGTTTCTTTTGTGTTTGAGAAGGGTGATAGTGATGAGCGATACACCATCTCTGAGCCTCTGACCTATAAGAATGAGTCAACTATAGCAGATAAGCACCTGGAGAACTTACTGATTCAAGAGAAAGCAAATTCTTTACCTGCAGAGGACCTCAGCAACCTGTATGAGGTCAAATGTGCCAAAGGTATTCCTGAAAATGAGTCAATTGAGCAGAGGGCTGCCAGAATCCTGGGTATATCCGTCCCAGTGGAAGCCTTGGGTGTGGCTGACAAACAGTCAGAGGACAGCCAGGATAATAAGGACACAACTGTAACTGAGAACCTAATAAGTCACGCTGAAGAGACACAGCAGGTGATAGGAGAGTGTGAGCAAGTCAGAGAAGAGACCCTGATTGTCCAGGGAGCAGAGACAGGGGAGGTCAATGAGACAGGAGTCAGACAAAAGCACAGCAACAACCACAGTGATGGTAAAAATGATGAAGATACTGAAATTCAGTCTCCAGTGGTACTGGACCTGCCTGAGTTTCCCCCCAGTAAGCTACCCCTATCCCTGCCTGTCACCCCTAATGAGAAGCTAACACTTAGCATGTGTAGTATAGAGGAGAGGGGGCACAGTGGATTATGCAAACAAATTGAATCTTTGCAAGATAAGCTAAACTCCACCACTTCTTCAGCTGCTACATCTGTGGGTAAGTCAGCCACAGACAAAGCGGCCTGTCTGAAAGTGCTAGACTCAGTGTCTCATGCAGGAAACCTCAGCCTAGAAGGTTCAGAGTCTGAGAAGATCAACAGTGCCAGAGAGGAGACTGAAGTTCAGGATCAGATGAAGGAGTATGCGATGGAGCAACACGAGGAGGAAGCGGATATTAAAGTGGAAGAAGGAAACACAGAGGACAAAAATCCAGATAAACAGGGAACTGCATATGAAACATGTGACAAAACTGGAGATCCTGAAGAAGTTTGTGAACATATAGAAGCAAGTGAAGGGATATGTAAGGAAGAGCAAAGACGAGAGGAGGAGGCAAAAGAGTTGAATGTAGAGACCAGTGAAAATAAAGAGAGTAATGATGTTGAATTAACAACAGAAGAGCCAGAAGGAGTAGTTCAGCCTAAAATTGTGGAGGATGACACAGAAAAGTTTGTGGAGAATGTGAAAGATGGACACAATACACCGGAGGTCAGTAGAGCTGCAGCAATGCAAGACGCTGAGGGAGAGAAGGTGCCCAAACCAAAGCAACGCAAAAGGCTTCAGAAGCCTCCTCTGCTTCCTAAACCTCGCAGTGTTCCCAAGAGAGAAATAACACTGCCACTTAGCTTCAGCACTGGTACCTGTGGCCCGTCAAATATGGAGGATGAGGAGATGCTATCTGTCTCAGGTGGGTATTAGCCATAAAAGTGAAGCAGCAGCGTAGCATGATAAATGAGCTAGAGGTCCTCTAGGGTTAAAAGAAATGTGTGGCCAAAAAGACCAGGAAGCATACTACCTAAGACTAACCAAGACCCATGAATCATTTAATATAATAATATTAATATTTAATCAAGAACCCGGACTCATGCAGAATTAAGAAATGTTGGACAGGCTGGAAGACAATGACCCAAACGGCTGATTTCACAACTGACAGCTCTTAGCAAATTAACATTAACTTCAAAGTTCACAAAAACAAAACTTTGTGTCTTCCCTTTTGAACATTAGTAGCCTTCTCACCTGTGGCTGGCTCTCATGCATGTCATACATTCTCCTTGCTAATGGTGTTTGTAAATATTTCCATGTTGCTGATTAAATCAGGACAACTAATCCACTTATTGTAGCTTTATAGTCCACTGACAAATGCAATTCATTTCATCAGCTTTGCAGTTTTGTTGCATGAAGAATAATGAAGAACTTTGGCTGTTTTTCTTTTGAGTAATACTAATTATTGCTCATTCATTGATTATTGCTATTTTGCTATATCTGTGTTCTCTTTTATACAAGTCTGACCTTTGCTGTCTGACCTTCCACCTCTTAATTGGGAGCACTCACTAATGCAGGTCATTTGGTACCACCTTGTAGCCAATGCTGCACTACAAAACTTCAAGTTACAGCACACACACACACACACACACGAAATAAAAACATTGTTTGTATAAGGATACTTGAATTTTTGTGGATGTAGTATTTGCTTTCTTTCTGGTCATGAATTGATGAGAATGATGTCAGTCTCGTGTTTACATTGTGTTGCTGAGTTTGAGTGGGTATGTGGTTTGCCAAACTGTCCTTGAGCAGAATGTAAAAATGTTTTTGCATTGAGGTGGGTAATGTGTTTGAGCTATTCTGGGTGATGCCTCCAACTATAAATGCTTCAAACCAGATTTGGCAGGTTAGCACAGGTTTTGTCTCTGTGCCATTAATGGTACCAAACCTGTAAACCACACTCTAATGAAGAAAACTTCTCTGGTAGGAAGCAGTACCAGCAACTCATCCTAAAACCACAAATAAGAGTTTTTACATTTCTTCATACATGTTAAAGGCCGTTTGAAACAGTCACCGACACACACATACAGAGGCCCAGAAGTGATGACTGAGCAGCATTACTTTTTGTATATGTCTGTATTTTATTTTCCAGTAAAATCCTACTGACTCCACCTTTAAACAAATAAAACGCACGTGTGTCTATATGCTAAATTAGGGAAACCATTTCCGCTTTGTACTGCGTAGACGTGACTACTGTTCTCATCTCGTTCCAAAAAGAAAGCAATTAAAGACAAATAATGTTGTTCATGCTTGTTTTTGATTGAGTTTTCTCTCTCGCTTTTTCTCATCAGACTCTTACGACCCCAGTCGAGTGGAGAGAGTGTAACCTCTGACACTGCATTCACCACTGTGGAAATCTGTCTTTCCCAAGTTAACAGCTTTTTGTCAGCAGCAAAGGTTTTCATCTCACCTCACAGCCGTGACCCCTCCAATATTGTTACACATTGCTTTTCACAGAACTGACTGTCCTGGTGCTGCGAGAGCATTTTTATAGCCAAATAAAGGCACCGCCGGTGCCAATTCTCCAGGCCTTTTCAACCTTGGCATCCTCCTTCCATTCTCTCCACATCTCAAAAAGTCAATTTGCTCAAGCAAGCAGACATCCTCCTTTTGAAGTTGTCTTATTTTTCTTTTGGAAAAATGCATGTCATTATTCCAGTCTGTGCTTGGGCTCCTTTATGGGCTTAGGTGTTGAAATATGAATGTAAATGTGCTTTTGCTCAACAAACAAAAGAAATGTAACTGAAAAAAAACAAGAAGGCAACAGTATTGCATTACAATCAGTATTAACCTACACCAAATGTAAATAAGTAAGAGATATAAAATTTTATTAAGAATAGAAAAGAAACAATTTAAGGCATTTATTTGCTGAAGAAATGTATATTTTCTTAACTGTGTAAAGCTAAAGACTAGATTTTTGGAAGTGTATTCTTTGGGTGTATTACTAATAAAACCCTGTGCTCTTTATTCTTATACTTGTGTGATAGAGAATGTATTGAGAAAGCCTGGATTGCAACGAAAAAACACTGTGGTCCTTGAATAGATTCACTCAAGAGCAATATAGTTGTTGTATACAAGTTGTTTGTGACATGATTTGAGTAGCAACTCTCCATTTCAAGGAGCTGATCGCATTTAAACGTTGGCTTTAAACCTCTTCCTTTGGTACAAATGTTAGATATGCTCTGCTGAGGTTATTGGCTCTATGTTATCAGCGAGCACTCGATAATCTCTTCAAATACTCAAGAGATTATTGTAGGAGGTATTCATGTTTGCACCTTCCCTGTCCTTCGGTGCTGTCAGTCTCAGCATCAGCAATTGCAACGTGTATCAAAACATCTGATTTTAATGGTTTTTTTGTTAATCCTCACACTGTTGAAGAAGAAATCTATATTTTGTGGCATTAGCAGAGGTCTACATGTAACCTCAGAGTTTTCTTTGTTCACATTTTGGTTTATGTGTGATTTCAGAAGTGCTTTTTTGCAAGAAATGATAGATGTAGCTATATTGATCGCAGTGTGCCTTGTACACACTGTTCTGTGGAGAATATCATTTGTGTGTAACACATCCAGTGTTGTCATTTTCAGAATCCTGATTTAAACTGGACATCTATTTCATTTTTATTTTAATGAACTGAGGGATTTGGAGTTGTTATGGCAATAATAGTAATAAAAATTAGCTGAAGAAGCTTAATATTAATGCTGTACAGAACATTGATGTTTGGATACCAATTGCAGTATCTGAATATGTTCTATAATTTAATGTTGACATATCAGTGCTTTATAAGTTGTGGGCATAACTGGCAATTAGTTAACACTCACTTTACTTATGGGGTAGCAATACAAGAAATTAAAACATACCAAACCAAACTTTTTGCTATGCATTGGACATCTACATTTACTGGGTTTACTACCAAAATTCAAAGCTAAAACTGTAACATCTGGTTTGCTTGTTTGACCCTGTCACTATTTGATCTAGTTGCATTTTATGTTGAACCTGTTGGGTCTACTTGTAAACTTGTATGGAGGTGGCTCATTATTTCATAAGTGGACACGCAGCGCGAGGTTTTGTCTTGTCCTGTTACCAGCCCAGTATTCGTACCTCTGTGTTCCAGGTAATGTGTTATCTGGTTATTCTTGTAGGTCTTTTTGTACTAGTCCTTTGTTACATGATATAGGCTATTGGTGCACATCTTGCTTTGATACTTTCTATTTTCATACAGAAGTATGTACAGCTTCTTTTGTATGCGCAGCATCTTTCTTTCTCTTTTTTTGTTGGCATGAAATGCAAATTAAGTAACAGAGGGAAGGTGTATTTGCATATAATTGCATTTGGTACTATATAGTCTATCCAATAAACAACTGTTATATTTCATATAATGTAAATTTTATTTTCAAAAAGTTATGCTACATATTTAAAACAGAACAAGGTATTTTTAGATTATTGTGAAAAGGGAACTGTTTGTGAAGGCACAATATTTTGTCTATATTTGAAGTGATCATTCAGAATGATCAGGAATAGTGACAAGTGTGTGCTACTGTACAGTACTGCAGAGTATTCATAAATAAAAGTATTTGCATGAAGTGATTTGTCCCAGATTTTGTTAACCTTCCGACTGGTGTGCATTATTTGATGTTAAGACAAAAAGGAAAAAAGCTGGACAGTTATGCATATTTGGAAGTGTACTACGCAGGATTATTGCTGTTTGTAAACACATTTTTTCAAGATGGGAAGACACTTCTTGTGTTCCAAAAGTTAGTTCGACATGGATTAATTTTGTATAAGTCTGTAAAATTGTTTTTCAGGAAAATCCTGCATAGAATATGCTTAAAAAACTAAGAAACTACATGCTGCATTGATATTTGTGCACCGTTTATATGAACTTTTGCTTTCAAGTTCCAGCTAACACTCAGGGTCGCAGTATTCTTAAAATGATCAATGGGTAAAATTTTCCACCATTAGATTTCATTAATTTTAAAGGAGCAAATGAATTAATTTACAGCTGTTGCTGAACTTTTTCAGTTTAGGGACCAAAAAATGATATAGCAATAATCAAAACTGCTGAGTGTAATGTCAGTTTCTTACTACCTCATAAAATATAAAACATAAAATTTGTGTATACATATACTTTATAGGCCCAGGCAACCAATAAAGAACACTCTATTAATTTGAAAAATGACTACATATATCACACTTGTTCTGCATTCTATTTTGCCAATTGAAGCCAAATGAAAAGGCGTCCATGAACCATTGAAGGTCACAACCCTGAGTTTGAGAAATGCCTTTCTACGACATGGTTGTATAGCAAAATGCTAGTTATTGTAACTTTCTGATTGTTACCCTTAAAAGAACGATACGACAAACTCCACAGCACATAAAACTTTTCTGAATGGATTTACAAAGGGCGTTAAAAGGGCAGATGAAACAGAAAAGTTAAGAAATACAGATAAGGAACAGCAGGTCAAAAAGATTTACATAAATAAAACGAACACAGTGACCGTAAAATGCCAATGTTGATAAAATAGCCAAAAAGTGATCAAAGTGTTTAAAAGTGCTGTTCATTTTGCAATAATTTTTTATGCAGTACTTCACATTGAACAAACACTGCGCAAACATTCAGCACCTTGACTGTAAATTTCACAGAGACAGTCCCGCTCTTCAAATATTGGCAAAAAATTTTATTCTGTTTGCAGTTTGCCACTGCATTGTTTGTTTTACACTGGATATATACAGCTGCAATTAAGCTGTATTATATGTGACAGTGAAACATATCTCTGATTGAAAATGACTGTAAATTGTCAGAACACTGTCACAATTAGGATATTAGAGTCAACTTGCCTGTTAACATGTCAAGAAAAATAAGCTTGCTGCCCCCATCTTGAAAAAGGGAAGTACTGTCACGGAGAAGCCCATCAACATCAGCACTGAAGTGCTGAAGCATTTCTGTCTCTAAAAGCTAACAAGATGTGACTCACCTCTGTTTAGGCAGGTTTTTTACTCTTTATGCAACAAAAAAGTGACAGTCATTCTTCCTATGCGAGAGAGTGAGCGCCCTATCTCATGAGGAGTACACACATTTTAATTCTTCATTTTAAATGTAACACTAAGTTACTCATTTGTTGGAAAAAAAACCCCAAAAATTTGCATTTACAGCTCTGACAATTCAATGGTAACTATCCCATGAAAAAATGGGTGTATTAATGGGACAGTTCAACAAAAATTGAAAATTCAGTCATTATCTACTCAACCTCATGCTGGTAGAAGGTCGGTGGAAGGTCGAGTGAAGTTTTTTAGTCCACAAAACACCACTGGAATTTCACAGGAGAAAGGCGTTGCAGTCATCTCCCAAATAATTGTAGTAAATAGGGACTAGGATTCAAACATAAAAATAATACATAACAAAAACATAAAATGCCTCCATACTGCTGGTCCAAAGTACTCCAAGTGTCCCGATGCTTCGGCATGCCAAGTGGTTTTAAGAAGCATCACTGATTATTGTTTTTAGACTCACTGCTCACCGCAGCCTGTAGCTCCAAACACAGACCCTGTTTCCGCCTGATTTTACAATGTGTTCTGAGTGATCCGATCACAAGTGGACAGCCTTTAGTACAGGTGGGAACGCCTTCAAGATGCATTGAGGATGCAACTGAGATCGGATCACTCAAACCACATTCGGAGGTTGTGTGAGCCACATGTGGCCACACTCTTTTAGCAGTGGGAAGAGCAGTCTGTCCTGGGCCACACTGGAGGACCGCCTACTCAACATGACGTCATTTATGTCTGGCCAGATGTGGCCAAGGATTGTAACTGGAAGTTCCTTCCTGATCTTGATTTTGTAACATCATTATCACATCACAGCCAAAAGACGGTTGGTGCATCACTTCTTCTGGGAAGCTGCAGTCTCGGCATCTGCTCCTTGCACAATCTCCCCATACACTCTGGAGCACAGACGGTGTAATAAAGATAGGAACAGCAAATGTGATGACGTAAAATGTAGTTCACAGTTTCATAAATATACCTAAGTAAAAAACAGAAGTACAGTTGCAGGTCCTTCAATAACAAACAAACAAAACTATGTGCAGTCCGTATTTTAATGATCCCCGATTATGTCCTATGCATGCATTTTTGTTTGTGTGTGTGTGTATGTTTTTGCAGCAGTGTATTTAATTTTCATTTAACATAGTTTAAACACAAGACATACCTTGCACAAACACATCACCTACACATATATGTGTACATGTTTATAAAAAAATGAAAGGGTACAGTCATATTTAAATGAATTCCTAGTTAACAGTTATGACATTGTTTGAAAAAAAAAACACTCATAAACAGTCTCCTTATCTCCATAATTACATTTTCACGGATTGTATCACAGTGTTAATGCTGTCTCTCCATTACTTGACAGAAAACTTACTGCAGATGACTCTTAAGACTGTTTATCAGCATTTCTTTCTTTTCTCTTCTCAACAGAAAACAATACAGCATATAAATTGTCTCCTGCTCTGTTCTTCACCCCTACTTCCCAGCAATACAAAACAATACTGTGTGATTTTATTGGGGGTTTTTTGTTGTTATTTTTTGTTGTTGTTTGAATACATAAAAGAATTGATTTTAAAGTACAGTTTATATTTATCTGATTTTACACATTAACTGATAAAGCTTTTATAACTGTCAGGAACAGATATAACCGAAACAATAACAACAAATCTCCACAAAACTGTGGGGAAAAAATGCAAAAGGTTACACAGTGACACCCTGTGGGCAAAGTAAAAATGTGCATGAGGTAGGGTGACTAGAAAGATACAGTAAAAAATGCAGACAGAGGCACATACATGCAGAAGACAACACAACATCATTGTCTCTTAATCTCAAAGCATTTTAACAGCATCCATTCAACTCATGTTTTGCTGCATTTCGAAACAGATCTCTGCCAGTCAGCATAGCTCCTTATTATCTAATGTCAGGTGCTGTATGTGGCCCTATTTTATATGGCTCATGCAATCCCACCTTCCACCGCTCTATGGGCTGCAACGGCAGAACGGTGCCGTCCGTGTTTTTGCCCCTTGACTCCACGGGCAGGAGAGGAAGCAAATCACAGTTATTTAAGAGGGCAGACAAAGAAGCAAATCAGCCGTATTCATGAAGCAAACCACTTCACCCACGGACACCTGAGTCCCCTTGAAAAGGTGGTCTCGGACACCACTCATGTGTACTCGCGCGTGGTACGCATGAGATGTGCAAGCAACTGTGCCCAAACAAGGGAGCGGGCTGCCATATCATAGGCTGTGTGAGAGTATCCCGGGTTTTTCATGACACACAGGCCTTGTGGCCTAGAAACCATGACACAGCACTTAACTTACACGCAC
>JAPZDX010000013.1:20172461-20182631 GCA_029783625.1 Naso annulatus | reverse complement strand
GTGTGTTTGCTTATGGTATTTGAGTGATTCTTCCTCAAAGGTTTTTTTGCCTGGTTGTAATCAATAGATAAACACCATGTTGTGTGTGTGTGTGTGTGTGCGTGTGTGTGTGGTGTGCACAAATTGTATATAAACAAAATGGGAAACCGTTAATCCCAAAATTAGTCAAGATTACTGTCACTATTAATTTATAGCTGGATTTCAAAACTTTTCTGAGTGTTTTGTTATAATTCAACCTTTTCACAGAGCAGTTCATCTTAGTTGCAGAACTACACGTCTATTGATTTTTAACTATGCAGATGTCCATGTTTTGACATGTCAGTCTCTGGCATGTTACAGCATTGAATATTTCAACAATAACACGTCTTTCAAAGAAAAATGTCATGCTGAACAGTCTCAGAAGGTTAATTAAGTCTGTAACTCTTATCTTTCTTATAAACAGACTGGTTTTTTATATGCCATACATTCATGCGGTAAGACAACCAAACCTGTAAATAATATTAGTACAAATCAGCTGACACAACAATGTATGATGATGTTTAAAAACACCAGTCCATTTGTAAGAAAGATACGAATAAATGTCATGCTTAGTTACTGTGGATGTTTATCACTGTTACCAGGACTTCAGTCACCATTCAGGACACTGAGGTCATGTCCCCTTAGCGTCCTTCATATTGATAATTAAACTTACAGACCTAATACTATAATAATATTACCTACCTTAATTACCTAAAATGAATTCTTTAAAAATCTAAAGAATAATAATAACAATAAAGAAAAATTTTTAAAAAAAGGTTCTGTCTTTCTCAACACTTTTTTAATGTGGCAAGTTTTGAATCTAATGGCCTGCACCTCGACTGGATTCATTTTCCAAGAAAATAGTTCTTATCAAAAATATTCACAATGACGTCTGTGATTTTCCTTTTCCGTAATTAAAAAAATAATAATTCTGTGAGCAGCGTAGAGTTTCATTCACCTCCACTGTATTGTTGCCAGATAAAAGACAACGAAACACGTCTTTTGCTATTTTGGTGTGAAGAATGTTTATTTTTTGATTTTTTATACATTTTGTTGATGAGGAAGCCAGTGTTATTGAAGTACTTGTGGGCTTTTTGATTGCATTTCCAAGGCAGCTGAGGCCCTTTACCGGATTTGGTCCTTGAGTCTGTCCATGGCACGTAGTTTGAATAACTGGTTTCTGTGTGTGTCCAGGCCAGTTGCAGCAGGATGGGATGTGTGTGCAGCTGTGGCAGTGTGACTGTGTGGACTCACTGGGACAGATTTGGACAGCCGGTAGCTGGCATCAGGTGGACTGTAACAACTGCAGCTGCTCTGATGGACAGCTCCTCTGCACCAATCACAGCTGCCAGGCCGCCTGCACTTGGAGCTCCTGGTCCAGTTGGTCGTCGTGCAGCGTTTCCTGTGGGCAGGGCCAGAGGACCAGATACAGGTAAGGAAAAAAAAAACTTAACTACACATTCATTATGATCGGATTTCTAGTTGTTTTATATAAAAACATCATATCCATCCCCTCAGGGAAACGTGTCTCTTGTAATGACACATACAGAGATGGTTGACATTGAACTGAAACGTGCTGTTGTGTGTCAGGTCTCTGGTCCCCGAGTCTGAGGGAACAGACTGCCAGTTCGAGGAAGTCCAGCATAAATCCTGCGACCCAGGACCCTGCCCACCTCTTTGTCTCCATGACAACCATGAGCTCAGTGTTGGAGACACCTGGCTGCAGGGCGAGTGTAAACAATGGTGAGATGGATGGATGCAGACAAACACAGAGGGAATATCATGCATCTGAGAAAGAGTTTGCACTGAAAATAAAAGCAGGCTTTAAAGGATTCGTCTCTGTGTTTTAAACTTTGTTTCTGTAGCACATGCACTCCAGAGGGAGATTACTGCCAAGACATTGACTGCAGAGGTGGGTCACTGCATTTATTTGCATTAAGTCAGTCCAAAGGTGATGGAATCTTATGGGCATTGTTGCAAATCTGTTAAACTATGCGCTCAGCCTACAGTACTGGTTCACTTGTGATGAAAGAATGTAAAGAGGATATACCTGTGCTGGGGTTACCTTGAAAGATAAACGCTGAATGGCCAAATCCTCTGTGTTTTTTCCAGTGGATGGTAATTGGACCCCATGGTCAGTGTGGTCTGATTGCTCAGTGACCTGTGGTCGGGGCACACAGGTTCGAACCCACGCCTGCATCGATCCCCCTCCACGCAACAACGGCTCTCAATGCAGCGGGCCGGACACAGAAACTCAGGACTGTCACACTCCTCCATGCCTGGGTCTGTTCAGAAATACCACAACTGCATTCATTCATTCATTAATTCAGTCATTCATTCATTCATTCATTCATTCATTCAGTCATTCATTCACAGCTATCTTAAGTATCTTTATTACCAACACATAGATCAGCATTTTCAGTTCCACTTGGTATAAACTGAACTGTATGTATAATCTTTGAAGTGGAATTTCAGTCATATTCACTCTCTTTTTCGACAGATGACCTTTGTCCCTGGTCACCATGGTCACCATGTTCCCGAAGCTGTGGCTCGGGTTCTGTGTCTCGTCGCAGGGTGTGCGTGTGCGAGGAGGGGGGAGATGCAGCTTGTCCCGCTGAGATCGAGGCTGAAAGGAACAGAGAGGAGACCCAGCTGTGTTACAAACAGCCCTGTCCAGGTACACACACACACACACACACACACACACACGGACAAAGCCCAACAAATGTTGCTGTTGCTTGTGAGCAGCTGGTCAGAGTCAAAAAGCTGCGAACATCGATGTTGCAATATTACATCTTCATTCCACAGTATTTAACAAGTTGAACCAGTTACTCAATAAATATAAACACATTATATTGTTTACAATATTTCCAAAAAACAAGACAGGTGTGTTTCACAGACAGCACATTAATATAAGTGCCCGACCTTCGTCCTATAGAATTACTGAATGTTTAATTTAAATTCTGTTTAGAATGCAGTAACAGTTTTTAGTCCATTCTAGAGATCATATATACTATATATAGACGACTGTAATGAGTAAATTTAGTTTGGATTGATATTCAGTAATTAAATAAATAAGACTTGTTTTCCAGCCCTGTCCTTGGCTAAATTTGGCAATTGATTTACGCGTTGATTGATTTTATATTATTTGTACTGGACTATTTATTGTTGTTAGTGTCAGGTCATGATGGTAGCTAATTGAATTTTTCATCTCTGCTTTAACTGTACATTAGTAGTAATAGATTTATATTGATTGAAAAAAGAGGATAACCTAATGTTTGGTGTATATATAGATCCGTTTTATACTGATTAACTTAGCAATAGTTTTTTTTCCGTTGTGTCATAGCAATAGACTCACCAGAACCAACACTGAGTCACATCAATAGTCAAGTGTTTAAACCTGTGGAGCATCAGCTTTGACTTGTTTTCTCCTGCAGGCTGTCCCATGTCAGAGTGGAGTGTCTGGTCTCAGTGCTCCTGTGTGTCTCAGAAGCAGCAGCGCTACCGTGTAGCTCTCTCCCCGGCCACTAGGGGACAACAGTGCACTCCTGTTGAAACGCAGGGCAGAGCGTGCAGCCTCAGTCAATGCCATGGTGAGTTCATCACAACCACGCGAAAAAAATATGTATGTGGATCAATGTGTAAACCTGACTCTGAAGTAAAGGCAGATTATCATAAATGAAGACATCTTTACTCACATCATCACAAACTGTTTTATGCATTTGAAGAGTTTGAAGAGAACGAGGTGATGCCATTTCAGGTTTTCACCAGTTTGGTCATTTTGATGTTGACCGAGTAGTGAAAATGTTCATACAAAGATGTTAAATCAAGCACTGATTTTTATCTGAATTTTTTTTTGTACTTACCTACGTACCTGTTCTTTAGTGTGAGTGTGTTTGATTTTGATTTGCTGCGTGTTGATACTGTTCACAGAATGTCTTTTTTTTTCATGTGTGTAGATTGTGAAGCCCCGTTTGTGTACTCAGCCTGTGGTGCACCTTGTGAGAAGCAGTGTGCGCTGCAGGGCCGTGAAGATCTGTGTTTAGGTGTCAGGGAATGTACACCTGGCTGCTACTGCCCACAGGTGAATATTTCATCAGCCACTGTCTATTTTACAGTATATACAGGATCGACTATGTTAAAAACAAAACTCATACTCTGGATAAAGCAAACCTAGTTTATATTTCTTATAATTTTCTAATGAGAGTTTCTAAAGGTTAAGATACAGTCTTGTTTGCTGGTTAAATTAGTGAAATGTGAAACATGCTGATATTTGTGATGATCAATTCCATGTTTAAGTACATTTGATTTAGAAAGCAATCAAATAAGGTGAAAAAAGTTCTGCCTCTCCTGCTGCAGGTTATTACAAACTGTGCTTAAAATTGTAGAGCTTTAAAAGCAAGACAATTAACAAGTTAAAAACATGTTAAAATATGATTGAGCATTGAGTATTGGTATTAGACCAGAGCAGGAAATATACAGGCATGAATTTAAAACATAAAATATGCCGCGATGTTATTTTATACATCACTTTGATGGGAGTTGCAATGACAATTTTATAATGACATGTGGGAGCCTCCAGCTTAGATTTATTGCAAAACCTGAACGTCCTCTCTGATAGACTGATGTTATGCCCATACAGCAGTGAGGAGGAGAGACAATGAAATATGAAAGAGAGAGGATCACCAGAGGACATGACAGTTACTGTGACTCATTTAAAGGACAGATATGTAGGATCGAGTTGTAGTCAGGTTGCAGATGAAACCAGCCACATTCACCTTATCTCACCAAGCCTATATCAGCCACTGTGGTGGCTGCATAGAACATGAAGAACCTGTAAAACGTGTACCAGATTGTTTTCTCCAGAGAACGCTGCCTGCTGTGACCATAAACAACACTAAGAGAGCAGTGAGAGTAAAGCAGAACAGTAAAGTTGCAGCCAGGCAGCTACAAAATGTGTTGAAACTCGTGATTAAAGGGGAGCTGCAGATTCAGAGTTCAAGTTTTAATATTACAAAAATCCATTTCCAGACTATTTTACCTTGTGCAGGCAGTTAGCAAATGCTCAAACCAAATAACCAGACAAACTGTCATGCCAGTTCTTCCTCTTTTCAAGTACTGTGTTGTGTTGTGCTGTGTGTTTTCCCCTCCAGGGCCTGCTGCAGCAGAACGGTACCTGTGTTCCCCCAGAGGAGTGTGGCTGTGTCCACCTGCAGCACCAGGCTTCAGGACAGCCGCCCACGCCTGTCACCGTCCCTCAGGGGGCCGTGGTCACCATAGGCTGCAGTACCTGGTTAGACGCTGGTTATTAAAAACTTGTGGAGCCATGAGAAAGGACATTTACTGTTTTTCCACCGTTAGTCCCCAGTCACATTAAAATAATTCAATAGTTATTAAGTAACAGCAACTATAATTGATTCATTGTGTAGTTGCACCTCAGCAAACTGCATGAAAACAGAATAGTTCAGTATGAGTGACTTTTAGCATGGCTCCTGCTGTATTTGTGCCTCTATGCAGCTTCTTAACCATATTACGGTATTTCTCCTTTTACTGTTTGTTGTTCTCTGCTTTCTGTTCGTTTGAGATCTATGACTCAATTTGTTTGTTATCTCTTTGGCTGTTTTGTCCTCCAGCCTTTGCCATGATGGAAGTTTGCAATGTGACATGAGAGAGTGTGAAGGTGAGACCGCAGAGTGATGACACTCGTGTAAAGAGCTTGGGGTCGAATAATGCCATCATCCTGTTGCCCTTCTTGTTCGTGTATTCTTTCAGTGATCCTCAGCGAGTGGTCAGAGTGGACTCCATGTTCTCCCTGCGTACCTGCTGCCTCTCTGCTGCACAGCATCTCCGAAGCAGGAGTTATCAGTGGCAGTACGATGGTCTCGATCCAGAGGCGTTTCCGGGCCTGCTTGGACCTGGATTCTGGTCTTCCAGTCTCTAAAGAGGAGGAGGAGAGCCAGTGTCCAGGCCCGCTGATAGAGGAGAGGCTCTGTTCGGATGTTAATATCTGCCGAGGTAATGGTGGTGGACAGAAAGAGGAACTGAGTCAGTCCTTTATCTCAGACTGCAGAGTGCAGTCAGTTCCTCAGTCTGCCTGTCAAGCTCCAGTTGCTGCTTAGACTTCTCAGTGAGGGAAAGTAATGAACGGGACAGTTTTGCCTCACCTGAGTTCCTCTCAGCAGTTTGATACTTTGCACTTACTGTGAGATTCTATGCAGACAACACAGTGAACGAAATCCGAGCTAGAAAAGCATGGCAACATGGAAAACAATGAATTACAGATTTGGTCAGAGTGACTGTGGTATGAAACGTCTCTAGCATGACATTCTCTGGGGAGGAGAGGGAAATACTTTAATGCTAAAATGCGATTTGAATACAAAGCAAGGCAAATTTATTTGTGTAGCACTCTGCAACAACCAGCAAATTCAAAGTTGTTTTACATAAGACAGAAAAGGCATATTAGAAAAGGTTGCTCAAATGACACATCTAAAGAGAATAAAGAATAAAATAAAAGATACAAATAAGATGACCTGAATAAAATGGAAAAAACAAGGCAGCACAGTTACAGTACAGTGAGGGATGTGAATGAATTGCTCAGAATAGAATTTAAATTTCAACTATGCAGAAAAGAACATTTAATAATTAAGTGAGCTCTGAATGCTTCTGTCCATCTTTAGTTTTGGACCCGACAACAGAAAGCAGACCTGTCCCACAGGGCCTGACCCTTCATAATGCAGCAACAGACCAGAGATGTATTTTAAGAGCGATCAATAAAAGATCAATTATGTGACATGCAGGAGGCCAAGACCTCAGAACTAGACGGATGTTTTCCTCCGTCTGCTCTTAATGAGGGCTTTAGCCGCATCTTTCTGAATGAGATGCAGCTGCCTGATTAACTTTAAGAAAGATGTGTAAAGGCCTGATTTCAGCAAATGAGCCTTTTAAACTTAAACCATGGACATCTTTGTCTGAAGCCTGCTGAAGAAATTCTTGATTTATTCCTAAGATGGTACTAAGTACTGTAATTTTCCTCAAGAGGAGATTTTGGCACAGCAAATTATTGATTTACTCAGTGGTTGTACGTGACTATGGTCCCTTGATAGGTGATATTATTGTATGCTTCATCCACATAAATATGGCAAGATGTTTTTCTCATAATCTAAGCCAGTGGATGATGGTTGTTTCAGTTGCACAGAGGAGGCCGGAGATTAAAGCCTTCTGGAACTCAGACTTGCAGTGACAGATCAACATAAAAGTCTCAATCCTACAAGCAAGTTCCAAAAAAAAAATCACATCCAGTTTTCCGATTTTTTAAAGTAGTTCCAGTTGGATCACAGTCACTCCATTTTATGGTAAATATGGCAGCAGGTTTTCAGTGGTATTTCTGTGAATATTTATTGTGTGTCAGTTTACTGCTGCCAGCTCAGACTGATAGTTTCCATCAGTAGATCGTTGAAGAGCCTGCAATCAGTATCTACTGTGAAAAATGGTACCGCACATCCCCACAGCCCTGTTCTCATTATTCCCAAAAGGAGCGAGACTGGAAAAGAGATTTGAAGAAAGGAAAAGTTTGATGTCCGGTGTCTGTGGGGATACATCAGGTTGATTGGATCTGGTGTTGTGTGTGTGTGTGTGTGTGTGTGTGTGTGTGTGTGTGTGTGTGTGTGTGTGTGTGTGTGTATTTGCAGTGATTGATTCATCTGATACACAACTGTCAGCCTCCATTCTTTTCTAGCCCTTTTCCTTTGGACTTAAATGTGAATTACTATCATGACAAACTGACCTTAGGTTTCATTTGCATGTCAAATAGTTAAAGTCTTGTACTTTATCACAGTTAGTCCAGCTGTCTAAACAGCTGCTCAGAAATACATATTAATATTTTGCTCTAAATAAAAAGAGCAAACTCTAATATCTACCTTAATGTAAATCAGCGTCTCAGCAGCTCAAGCTTGTTATACTTAAGTCCATTAACAATAAATATATTTCTGTTAATTTAATGATGATGACTATTAAAGCAATTACGGCTTATTACAGTAGTCATCACAATATTTACAATCCCGATAACGAGGATGAGAACAGAGCTGATGATGGTTTTGATAATCATGCCGTCCTTCCAGATTTGTGTCAGTGGAGTGTGTGGAGCGCCTGGACAGCCTGTGCAGAGCCGTGCAGCGGCGGAGTCAGGCAGCGCTACAGGCGACCACTGGCCTTTCCTCCGGGCCCCCGCTGTAAGAGCCAGCAGACACAGAGCCAGAGCTGCAACACAGGACTCTGCCCAGGTACAGCACTTCATTTAAATCTCGCCTGACGAGAACGATGTTTATTTTAGAAACATAACAGAGGTGTACAGAAAGTTAAGTAGAAGCATCGATCAGCAGTTTCAGGGTCAAAAAATTATGTTGTGTTCGATCCATTACTGCAAAGACACTGGCAGCGTGTCAGTCAATCATTCCAGTCGCACTCTAATAAAGGCAGAATAAATAAATAAATAAATAAATAAAAGATTATAAAGGTTTAAATCTCTCTGTAGTACATGCAGCGAAAATTTGCTCATTTCTTAATCTCTAAAGAGAAGAAGAGTTTTGCTCCTCTCATCTCTGTATTTTGTGCATCTCGTCTCCTCTCTTGTCCTGAAAATTGATTTTATTGCACCATGTTGGAGAGAGGAGGTTTGCTGTAGGAGCTACGAGCAAGGATCCCATTGTATCTTCTCTTTGCCTCCGCCGCTCCCATCTCATTAAGACGCAAGGAGAGAAGGCGAGGAAAGGGATTGAGGATGAGGATGCTCAATGTGAGAAATGAAAAGAGAGGATTGATTTTCCTTGTCTCCTAGGTGAGCGCTGTGAGGATAGGGGGCGGACCTACCAAGAGAGCTGTGCCAATCAATGTCCTCGCAGCTGCACTGACTTATGGGAGCATGTGCAGTGTCTCCAAGGAGGCTGTCACGCCGGTAATGTTTGACTTCTAAAATGAATGGAAGCTTAAAATACTCTTGGGTTACTGGATCAGTAAGCGAAACACCTTTCAGTCTACACTTGCAACTCTCTGTTATTTTCCTCCTTTTTTCTGTAAATTCTCAGGTTGTCGGTGTCCGGAGGGACAGTTACTGCAGGATGGTCACTGTGTGTCAGTGACAGAGTGCCGCTGTGGTATCCCATCAGGTAATGGGACGCTGGAGTTCATCCCAAAAGAGGAGCTTTCCGTGGACTGTAACACCTGGTGAGAACGGCTTAGTGTTAGTTTTATTTTTAGATGTGAAATGTCAAAATTATAAGTTTGAGCTTGTGGAAACGTTTGTCCTTGGTCTGTTATGTTAGCAGAGGATGTATCATATTAAGAGCAGACTTTATGACCTGCTTAGGTCTGCTATACTTTAGATACCTTATGTTTTTGTAAAGCAACACTATGTCACTTTGACTGTGACCCACTGCTTTGGACAATGAAACCTGACAATGCACATTTATATTTTGCACAAAACAGCAATTTTAGTAAAATCGGGTCATATTTTATGGAGAAATGCCCTCTGGTTTTCCCTCAGGTGTTCGATGACTGCTATGTCTGTCTGCAGCCTTTTATTTTAGCTGAGCTCTTACCAGCAACGACCCGATGCTGCAGCTGCAGCTTCAGTCTGCAGGCAGCCTACATGTTGCTTTCAGGAACCTCCGTGAATCACGGAGTTAAGGCAGAGCAGTCGTAAGACATCATCTCCATAAAATATGGCCTGGTTTTACTCAAAGTGTTGTTTTATACAACATATGAACGTGCAGGGCTCCAGACTAACTTTTTTCATCACCGTCCCGGAACCGTCCCGAGAAAAACAATTTTAACCGTCCCAAAGTGAATGCGAACCGTCCCAGAGATTAATTGCTTTTCATGCTGTAGTAATGTTACACCATTAACTTAAAATACCAGTGGGACACCAGCTAACTTACAAACAACTAGTGTGACAGCTAACTAGCTCTCCTGTAACCTTCTAGCGTTAGCCAGCCTCATCAACAGTGTCATTGTAGCGATCTTAAGTGGATAAAAAACAAAATATAAATGACATTTACTCCGATTTACTCTGACTTGGGCTGACTGGAGCTTGTTGAGAGCGAAGCAGCAGCACTGCCACCCAGGGTGGATTCTGGATTTAACCCCCGCAACATGGTG
>JAPZDX010000013.1:20128816-20140157 GCA_029783625.1 Naso annulatus | reverse complement strand
GACAAAAGAGCAGCTTGAGGTGTCACCGCGTGGGACATTAGCTATATATGCCGACAGCCATGCGAAAAAGATCAGCAAAAAATAGAATTTTACTTGACAAAAAAATAGATATATGTAGATTTAAAAACAGAAGTGAAGAGTATGAATCCAGAATGACTTTGAGCTTAGATAGAACCTGAGCCTCACAGCGTCCTCTTTACCGGGAAGGACACAGCACTTAACACAGAAGAGGCAGCACAGAATTCACACGGACTGGAGAAAGAGACAAACCCACAGAGGGAGTGACAGACATGATAACATGCAAACAAGGGAGAGAGGAGAGAGGACAAGTCGTCCTTGAGATGTTTAGAAAAATCAAGCACGATCAAACTCTCCTACAGAAATGCTCCCACATTTGCTTTACTGTACCAGAAAAGAATAAGTGCAGGATTGAGGGTCTTCTGCTTATTTCTCTGCTCCATCTGTTTCACTGAGAGGGTGTAAACACAGTAACACTGGTGCTGAGGTCAGGAGTGAGTCGGTGCTTCATGATTGCACTTCATTGGTGTGAAATCACTTGTCTCTTGTACACAAACTGTTTCCCTCTCTGTCTTTTCTCCTGTCTTTCTCTTGTTTGTTCACAAACACCCACACATGTTACCTAGCGGGCACACAGAAGAACACATAGAAACATGAGAGCACATTCAAACTTGTAAACTCTCGAAGCTTGTAAACACTCTTCTCTTTCTCTGCTTTCCCTCTCCGCCTCGTTCCTTTCTTCTTTCTGTTCTTTGTCTCGTTTGACAACCTGTTTTTTCTCTCTCCTCCATTCTGTCCTCTGTCCATCTCTGCGGTGCCAGATGTCCGCTGTGCTGCCATGCCTAACTGCCTTTTGATCTCAGATGGGCATGCATCCAACCAGGCAACATGGCACCTGCTAAGGGGTGCTGAGAGCAAAGCAGTTGTGTGTGTGGTATATGGATACTCTACAGTGTGTGTGTGTGTGCTTTTGAGTACAACACTTCCATTTCCGAGCTGAGAACCAGACTATTTACCTTTGCAAAAAGAAATCCCTGAACAAAATGAAAAATATTCTTGTAATCTAAAGAAATCGGGCCTGTCTAAACTAAATGAGCTGTTAATGGTGAAAGCAAACATTACATCCTTGAAACAAGCACATAATTACACTGCCATACTGTAACCTTAAAAAATAAGACTTTTTCAGGTATCAAAGTGTCAAGATAAACACTGAAAGACCAATTATTCTTGAAAGTAATATTTTTTTTAAAAATTAGGACGATGAGATACAAGAATTCCTGTCCTTTTTTAGACCTGCTATTGAGAAGCCTCGCCCTGGTATTAAAAGACCGAACCAGTGTTACTACATGTCATTGTCCTGTCAACATTGGCCACATAGGTTATGTAACCCCCCACATTTTCCCCAAAGTAGCTCTATTATTATTTAATTATCAATGAGATATTGTTTTCGTTTTATTTTGTGCATATTCAATAAACGTTATCTAAAGTACCTCAAAATTCTTCATATTCGAGCTAGGAAGGCAGCACTTGTAAGGAACTATTTTTCCAGGCGTGATAACTTTCCTGCCAGCTCCCCTGTCTCTGTCTCGCTCAGTGATCTTTAAACAAATACACGCAGACGTTCTCTTAAAAAGTGTGAATTTCCTATACCTGGCA
This sequence comes from Naso annulatus, assembly GCA_029783625.1. Lineage (NCBI taxonomy): Eukaryota > Metazoa > Chordata > Actinopteri > Acanthuriformes > Acanthuridae > Naso > Naso annulatus. The sequence goes on along the minus strand of JAPZDX010000013.1, from coordinate 20,138,483 downwards.
ACTTTGACATGTCCCATAGTGTTTCTATACACTGTTTCAACATGAAGGGCAGTGAATGAGGTTTAAAAATGCAGTCTGAGATTAGTTACTTTTAAAGTATATACGAATGATTTCAACTGTTAACCATTTTCAAATGCTGCAAATTAAAACGAGAGAACCAATCAAAAGCCTCAAAATAGCATCAAAACTTTACTAAATCAAACTTTACTAAATGGACTTGACTGGAAATGGCAAAAGAAGACATTGTGCACATCAAAACATGCAAAACAACAAAATATTACTCGGCATACAGTTTAAGCTTTTTACAGAAAATATTTAGTTGTAATCCCTTTTGTAATTATTAACATTTTTAAAAGTAACTGTAATTTAATTACACATTCTTTCTTAGTAACTGTAACTGATTACAATTACATTTATTTTGTAAATAAGTTATGTAATTTCATTACATGTGGCTAGTTACTTCCCAACACTGAGTAAACACAGGGACAGATTTTAACAACAACATTTCTAGAAGGTAGGGGCTATCTCTGCTGATGCTGGGAAGTCAAAAACAGACTGGTACGGACCTTTGAGGCACTTAAATTTAATTTAGGTTGTGTTAGTGTAATATTTGTGTTTGTACTTTAAGGGTGGAATAATTATATTGAGCATTATCTATGCAGTGGAAATGACTTTATTAAATGCATGTTTGTGAAAAGGAGATTACCGATAAGAATCAAACAAAGGCTTCATTATCTCCTATCACCTTTATGAGGAGGAGCAAGACCATGAAACTTCTGAGGGGATGGGCCCGACCTCCCTGAGGCCGTAGGCTAATTTCTGCCAGGCCCCCACCCCCACCGCCCATCTGACAAGGTGTACTGTGTCAACCATTTGCCTTTTCCACACAGTCACACTTGACATCTCACTGCATCCACTACAATCCTCCCTCCCGTAAACACATTTGCTTCACCTGTCAATCTTAGAATATGTTTACCTATGCAAAACAGAGTGAGCTATAAACAGTCTACTGACAAACTTAAGCACAGGATCCATAACTTACAGATAAAAATGCTATTAGTACTGTTATTAGCTGGATCAGGTCCATTCAGACTGGCTCCCAGGTTTCATTTTGTTCCTTTTTAAAAAAAAATAAAAAATAATATTTCTTTAGTTTGTCTTTGTCCTCGATATTTTAACATCTACAGAGAGTTGTGCATCCATATAGTATGTACCGTACTGCCTAGTATGCCGCCAGTTTAATCAACACTTTAAATCCAACATTTAATGATTAGTTAATGTCAGTTTATTCGTTTCTATCTAGTATTAGTCCAGAGTTGTGACAAAACCTTACCTGAGAGACTCAATAATCCTTGGCTCGTTTTAGAAAAAAAAAAATGCACCTATGAGCAGTGCCATCATACCCATTTTTTTCTTCATCTTGTTTGTCTAGACTGGTGTCCAGGGAGGTTGCAGCTAGTAAGCCCTAAGCCCTCATTTTGTTTGTGCATATAAATGCACGAGGATCCATAACATACAAGCAGCAGACTTAAAATTAGAATAATTCAACTCAAAAATCAAGTTTTAAAAGAAGACTTTGTACTTGCAGACGTTGTTTTTCTTACAAAATAAGTACAAAAGGTCTGCAGTGAACCACATCCTTGCTCAGTTCAATAGACTCAGTATATGGCCTGACCAGTAGCTAATGTTAGCATAAATTAGCATAAACAATTGTTAGGAATCAAATGAAAACATGAGCTAAAATATTATTATAAATAATTCTGTCAGTGCAAAAATAAAAATGAGTGAACGGTGTCGTCATGTTCTGACGTTTTTAGGTGCTGAGCTGCCTGAGTTAACTACAGTTTTTATAATGAAGCAGTTTAAGTTTGATGTTTTGCTCAAGGGCACGCATGCATGACAGCAGTTATTAAAGAAGGGAACAGTGTGTTTCATTCTCTGTGACCACCCTCATTGCACCAGCTGCTTCCAGGATTTGAACCAGTCAAAAAATTCATTCAGAAACGCATAAACCACACAAACCAAGGCAATGATTCAGTCTTTATTGCTTTATTTTGGCTGCTGTGAACCAAGAGAGAACATTTAATCCAAAAGCTGAGACACTTCATTCAGTAGGAGTTTTAGATTGTTGTTCCAACTATAAAAATAAGACAGACTTGGAGCACAAAGTACTCTGCAGTTTCAGCCTTTAGTCTAGAAACTTTGATACTGTTGAGAGAATTAAACATGTGACCCTGCGGTTATCAATCTGTCTTGAACACCAGGACATTGGAGCACAGTGATGCTGTACAAGGTTTAGCCAATATTGCTGTGGGAATTTTGCCCGTAGAAGGCAGTGAATCTGATTTTTTCATTTTAGGGCGACAGCTGTGAAGTCTTCCCTGATGCAAGAAAATCAGCCGATAGAATTGGGTCAGATTACGAGTTCAGCTATGCAGAGTATTCACATATGTTGTAACGATTTGCATAATGAAATGAAGCAAGTCAAATTAGCATTAAACGTGCACAAAGTAAATTTTGATATATCAAAATCAAAATGAGTGTTTTTTCCTGCAGCTAAGGCCACATCTGAATCTATGTCGACTTTCTGTGAGCATAGCCCCATTTATAAAAGTTGCAAAGGTAGATTAGGGGGTCAGTTATGATCTGTGTCTGATCTGCCTCCAGTGGTGATATCAAAGCCGCATCAGAGGCGAGCTGGCATTTATGTGAATGAGTGAGCTGGCAGGCTGGGTCACAAGTTCATTACATGGATTACCTGGACAAATCTGAGCTCCCTGTTGACAGCAGCACAAAGCAATATTTTTTCTAGAATTGATTAATAAAAGCCGTGTTTATAGGGCTATATTAAAAAATCAATATGGCAATATATTGCAATGTTTATTTTCGGGATATCTGTACCGTATTGTGGCCCATGTATCATGATATGTATCATATTGTGAAGTCCTTGCCAAAATCCAGCCTTCAAGTTTAGTGACACAAGAGAACACTTGTGCACTTTATTTTCATACTTTCAATTTCTGTGTGTCCAGTTAAAATGCAAGAATGCACTTTAATTTTATTTTTCATTTTGATGTTATGGCAGCTACATCAGTGCGTTTGGCAATTTTCCAACACTGTTCAAATTATGACTTAAGTTGTTTTGACTCAACTTGTCAGTTAAATTATCAACATAATGAGATGTGATGTATGAAGACTACCCAGATCGTACACAGTTACTTGCATTTAAGCTCTGTTTTGTACATTTTTGGTGAGTTATGTGGAATATCACAATATATTGCATATGCATTGTATTGTAATGTGTCACGACATAATCAAGTCGTGACCCATGTGTGGTGATGTGAATCGTGTTGGAAAGTTCTTGCCCTACTTGTTTAACCTAAGTCTTCATACTGTTGTATTTGTCTTGCAGACCATTCAAAGGATAACTCATGCATTGCTCAGTTGTTGATTTAAAATGTGATACCCTGATTGACATCCTGGCTAAAGGAGCCATTAAGAAGTCAAAGATCTGCCACATTTTTAGGGCTGGAACTGAGTCACGTTTTGGATAACTGGTATTTTCAAAGGGCAGCTTGTCAAAATTCAGCTACATCTGACATTTCTATGGGTCCTATTTCTAGGGGTGTTACTGTCCAAAAATATACCCAAAAGAATGCATGTCACATGAGCTGGGTACACTACATCAGTCATATAATAGTGAATTAATGAACTAAATCAGAATTTTGTTTTTGCACGGGAGAAATGACAATACATTGTCTGTGATTCCTTGCTAATATGATCGATAAAGATCACACCAAGAAATCTTTAGCCATGAAGCAAAAATGGGCGTGGGCACCTGATGCTTGATTATTATGGGTGGTTTTTTTCTTTCTTTATTAGTTCACTATTGCATTGAGGTTTCATCATGATTAAGATTACAAGTCGGTGTAGTTGGGTGTTTTCTCTATTCCATAAAGCTGAGAGCGTGCTGGCCCCCCTGTGAGAAAGATGAACTCAACAAAAAGCTGCAGATGCCCTGAAAGCATCTTTTACCAAAAAACACTTTTAAAAAAACTGTGTTTTCAAAGTCTGAATGAATGTTTGTAGCTGCACAGCGATTGATGGAAAGATGAGCTCCCAATCTGTTTCCTCAGATCGTGGCACACACATGAGAGGCTTTTCTGGGAGAGTCATAGCCCTCCCCACATCATCAGCTTCTAATTGGCTCTGCCTTCATAAAAATGTGTGCCCCAAAGACTAAAGCATCAAACACTGCATCTATGCTATGTTTTTTTTCTACCGCAGTAAAGAGATGAGACAAGCTTGAATGCATCTACAGCACCTTGTCAGGTAAGCTTGAGGGCTCAAAGACAATCAGGATGTTTATTCCACACTTTGTTGTACTGTAAAGCTGCAAAATGGGCCGAATCTCCATAGAAATTAGAACCAAAGATGAATGAAGAAACATTAAAATTGCAATAAACTTTTGCATAGTAGACATTTATTTTCTCTGGGCCATTTGTGTCTAGATGTGGCTTTTATTAAATACTCTTAATGATAGCCAGGCTTTTTCAAACATAAGGACCTATTTTTGACAGATGATAACTGAACAATGCTACTAGCCTATTTCTTTTATGCTACACTTGTCTGTTGAGCTCAGATGGTTGTGCAGATATGTCCAGTTGGGAGACATGGGTAAAACCCTGCTATCGTACAAAGGGCCGAGATGTAATGGATCGTACAGCTGTGTAATAACAGTGCACTCTTTTCACCAGTCTTTCCTCAAAGGCATTAATGGTGTTGCACTCAGCTGTACAAATGAAAAGTTAGTGGGCGTGCTTGCAAGATTTTTGGTTTTTGGAAACCCACCAAAGAGAACAAAACATTTTGACATTAAGAGCAATTATTATTTTGCTATGATACTCAAGATCTTATTTCTGAGCAGCAATCGGGATTTAGTAACATTTGAACTGTGAAAAAAGAATAGTGACTGTTGGAAGGTTTTTTGCTCATGTTGCCATGTGGGGGTAAGGGTGGTTGGTTGGTGTGTATATGACTTTTATGTAGAACACCTTAGCTCATGTCCTGTTGAAGAACATCGTCTTTTTAGCTGCACAATCTCTTGGATATATTTTAAGTGTTTAGCTGCCAAAACATAACCAACCATAACCATAGTTAATTTGCCATGACCAGGATCATACTGTGAGTCGTACTTTAGTAGCCATGCACAGTAGGTGTAGTGATAAATCGTATTCAAATGCTGACACGAGAAAAAACCTTGATCAAGACAATTTTCTGTGAAATGTTGCCCTACAAAGCAGCTGTTCCATACACGCAGTCTCCAGCTGCTGCTTTCATGTGCTTTATTTGTTGCCATCAGACAAGGTACAGAAGCTCTGAAATGGACAGAATACTAAAAAAACACAAATCTTAAATATAATAACACACAGTCAAAGTGAACTTATCATCCAATATGAGATCAGTAGATGCTCCAGTTTCATGGCTCATAAGTTAAAGTGTGTGATTACAGGGTACATCTCCTGTCCTTTGAAATCCAAAGTTGCGGTGGCTCCTTGCATTCTCCCGTCCTTCTCCTCTCAGCCCTTTGCCTGTACCTCTATTTGTCACTGTGTTATCTCCTGCCAGCTGCCCTTTTCACTCTCGTCCTCCCATTCATCAAGTCTCCCTTCTTCTAAAACTTGATCACACCTCTCTCAACAACTCTCTCTTTGTCTCCCTATCACCTGTTCAGACTCCCTCTGTCATTTACTGTGACTCCTCTGTAACCTCAAGAGCGGTGGCACAGAAAAGGCCGGCTAACCGACTTACAGACCCCGGAGTCCCCATCGTCCTGAGGATTAGACCTCATTTGCATAAATCTGCATAACCTCGTTAAGGCAGAGGAAGACGCTGTACACACTGTACCCTGAGATACTTCAGAGCGAAACAGCCCATTAAGGATTGCGGTGATTATGGGATTATCACTCTTAACGACTGTTGGGGGACTGGACCGCTGTGTACACTCTGAAAAGTGCCACGTCGCATGACTGCATCCCAAACTGTGCGGAAGAAGAGAGTCCAAGCCTTGAGTCTGCTGACCTTCAAATTCGATTTGTGTGGGATTTGTTCCTAAGCATGTTTTTTGTTTCCTTTCAAATTTTTTCATTAATTATACCCTACAGTAGAGATGCCACCAATGCATTGAACAGTGGATTAGGGATATAAACATGATGGCCAGTTTGTTCAAATGAATAGAAACTTTGTAATATTTTGTGCTCTTGTTAGCTTCATTCATTATGAATGTTTGTGCCCAATTTCCAAACAGAGCAGTAAACCCTTTTTCTGACGAACTTCATTAAACTGAAAATCCTCAAGCTACATGCCGATACGGTGGAATGCTCTGTGAATTCACACAACTATGAATTTGTTTGTTAAAACGGCGTCAGGAATGAGGCTTAAAAGACAACAGCAACCAGAACTCGTATTTTCCACTTTGCCTTAAAAATTTAAAAGAAGGTGAACAGTGCTGTTTATAACTTAAAGAAGATTGTCTTGGTGCACTGGATAGTACACACGACGCTAATGTGCCAGACTATAAAAGAGATGAGTCGTAACAACAAACACACAATGTTAGTGATGGATGCTTCAAGGTCACTTTGTGAGATGCCATAACTTACCCATGAGCATAAAGGCCTTAAAATGACTTTGAGACATTGTGTTTCCTGACGATCATACACCTCACTGGGCAACATTTGTCTCTCGGTTGACAAACGTTAGCGAAGAGGGCTTCAGGAAAAGATGTTAAGCTATTCTTCCAGAATTACAAAGAAATAAAAAAAATGAAAAGGCTAATATGAAGTGTTTTGGGCTTATAAATTAAACCAGCACTTACAAGTTACTGCGAAGTTTTTGTGCCATCTTCATTTATATTTTATTATTTCTTACAGGCCCAAGGGGGCCCCTCTAGCATTTGCCTTGCTAAATTGCCATTCTCTCAGTGGGTTAATCTGAGTATTAGATGCAAAGACTTGGCTTCACCTAACCAGGATGCATACTGTGTAGTTGATGTAGATGTCAAAGAGATAGTTCACCCAAAAATCAAATCAAAAGAGTTTAGATAAAGCATGAGGAGAAATTAGAGTAAATGTTAAGAAGACCTAGTTGGAGGTATCGCTTTTCAGGCAGGGCAACAACTGAGGGAGTCAAATGGTTTGAAAAATAAAGCCATGGTTGCTGTCGTTCTGTTGCCACGTTTGTTTGTTTTTTTCATTTATTACTGTAATGTTCTGTGTTCTTATACTACTGATTGGGACACGGGTAACATAGTTGACTGGAGTTGAAAGCAATGTGCCGAGGTTTTCTAACTGCTCTGTACAGAGTAGCATTGATCTGATGTCGTTCAGGCATGTGTGTGGGGAACGCGGCTTTTGAATGAGCCCCAGAGGGAGTGGGTGGGTTCAGACTGAATCAAATGATGCTAGCTTTCAGAATTACCAACCCTGCCTTTAAGGGGTCAGTGAGCCTGAACTGAGGCATGTAAGCAGATCTTCTCTCTCAGGCTGTTTTTTTTATAATGCTTCTGTCAATTCAGGTGTGCAAGAATGCAGCACTTCAAATGCTGCTCCATTCAGAACAGCTATAAACATCTTCGCCCTTAGATTTTGTCGGACAACAAAACGTACAAATTTGTTCATTTCGATGTAACATGTCATTAACATTGATGTCATTTTTAATAAACACAATTTAATATTCAATAGTACCTTATTTTTTTATATAATATGATAAAAGTAAGTATTCAAACAACTGAGCAAAATACAAAATACTTTAGTTTGAGTGCAGCTATGATCTAAAAGTCAAATCTGGACTCCCGGTGAGATAAGTTGCAGAGTATTTGTAGTATTTGTTCTAATGCAGCTCTGTATTCCCTTAAATAATTGCCAGAATACAGAATGTGCTGTGTATCTCCCATGGGCTGACACTGAAGAAATATGCCAGCAGGTATTTTTGTCAACACTTTCCTTTTCAGTAAATAAATGAAAGCATATTGGTCGAATGTGTTATTTATATACACTGCTTAGAGAGTCCTCCAAAATGAAACTCTATGTGGACTGAAAAAAATGCCTGGACTGTCAAAACATGACAGGACCCCCCATCCTCCTGTCAGCTCCCTCACACTGATGACATCAGCACTTTTGCAGCAATGTCCACTTTTATCTTGCCAACAGTGTCCAGCCAGCATCTCTAATTGAACGGAAATACAAGTACATTTTGGAAAGACATGTCGTGCTGTGGCAGCATTTTCATTTTGGATAAATACTGCAATGCTTGTGCAAACACATTTAATTATTTCTCTGGCAGTGTGAGAAAACTGGGAATATTGTTTTAATGATGGGGTAATTGGTAGAATCCTGGCTCGGACAGCAATGTGTCCCACCTGTGAGCTGACAGCTGGAGGCTGAATTGGTTAACAGCTGCTGTTCTATATGATGCACACTGTCAACAGAACATGGCTTGTATGGCAGCGGAGTCTGTAAAGTTGGTACTTTATAATAGAAATATACACGTCTAGGTTTTAGGTTACATCCACACTGTTTCATTTTTTGTTAAGTGCATAACTTTTAGGCAGTTACCCCTTGCGTCTGCACTACTCCACTGTTTTAAAATCCCCAAACAACATTATAAACACTGCTGACCCATGTAAGTTGGAAAACTTCAGCATTGCATCTGGGTGGTCAAGTCCAAGCATTTCTCCTGTATGAATCTCAGGTGCAGCCACTCTTTCATGCTGTCTTTGACCCGAGCCAGAGCTGATGGGATCTGTGTTGAGAGCAGTAAAAAAACACTACCAGACATCAGGGGAAGGTGATGTGATGATGTTAAGCCTCACCATGGGCGTTGATCCGTGTGCGGCCATTTCACTGGTGCAGGCTCTGAACAGTTGGCTGCTGAGTGAGCCAGACCTAATGTCCCAGTCCTTACCTCCACATCCAATTGACTTTTTGCTAAACCATGTGCCCCTTGGTTACTGTTGCTACTTCTGACAAGCTTTCAGTGCTAACATGGTGCTTACAGTCACTCACTGCACTCCCCGGAGAAATATTAACTCGTTTTTGGAAAAAGGAAAAATCAATTTCTGACAGAAGCAGACAGAGGGTCTGCAATATGCATTTGAATGATGAATACAGCATGTTAAACTTAAGGGCTGATCACACACCAGGCACGGCCGCTTCAAAAACGCCTCGGAAGTGCATCTGCAAGTAGTAAAGCCCTTCTCCTGTGAATTTAATTGGCTGCTTCAACCAGTAGTGAAATTGAAGAGTGGTGTGACTCCATGCCTTGAGCTGAGAAGTTAAAGATATTTAAACTTACGCGCGCCCAAAAACTGCAAGAAAAGCGTGTCACGCAGCAGCAAGAGAGGAGCGCTCGACAGGTGCGCTGTACCAGAGGAAAACAACGGATTTGCTGGTGATGCTTCCTTACCATCACTTCTCAGTGTGATCGGCCCCTTACTCAGCAGTGAAAACGGGTTAAAGTTATGAATATAAAGATACATGCTAAAGCCTACAAATCACAGTGCAGCAGCTTTAACTTGTGTTTCACTTCATTCATAAAACAAACAAGGACTCTTGTAATGATTTAGGACCCGTTTAAGACAAGCAGAGAACATGTTTCTTTGTATATTTAC
>JAPZDX010000013.1:20053952-20064402 GCA_029783625.1 Naso annulatus | reverse complement strand
TAAATACCATGAATGGAAAGCATAAGAAACATCCAGATCTTGATGTTTCTTATGCTTTCCATTCATATTGCTGGTATTTCAAGCAAAAAAGAAAAAGATGCGATTAATCGTGATTAACTCAGGAAATTTTGAGATTAATTGCAATTAAAATTTATATATATATATACATATATATATTTAATTGTGATTAATTGCATGATTTCCATAGTTAACTCGCGATTAATCGCACCTTTTTGAATTGTCAGTTCTAAATTTACCTTTAAGGGATATTTTTCAAGTTTTCAATCCTCTTATCAACATGAGAGTGGAAAAATATGCTTGCTGTATGCAAAGGTATGTCTATTATTATTGCAGCAATCCAAATCAATGAAAAATACTGTGAAAGGAAATGTTTAGTAGCTTATATTTAAATTAGCCATGTGCTTTTGATGCAAATTAGCCATGCGCTGTGGGTAGAAACTGAAATGCTGGTCAGAGATCATCATTACTGGATGGGAATATTAATGATGTCGGTGAGCAAATGAACTTTTATAATTAATTAGCTTGCTAACTGTTGTGTTGGTGAAGCTAAACCTGCAGGACAAACCGTGATGGAGAGACAATGCAGAAAGAGTAACATTAAGTAGGTCAAAAATATTAAGTGGTGTCTTAGTTCATAACATGATTTGAGCTGTTGACTCTGTTTTTAGCTCACTATAATTTATGGGTGACATGGGTCACTTCACATAATTCACACAGACAGAGTTTTTACCTGAAAAACATAACACTTGTACAAAGAACTTCTTGCATGAACGTAAAATTAGTTGACTGTTGCAGAATGGGCAACTTTAATGCCAAGGGTGATTATGCATGACCTTTGTGTATTGAGCCTCAGACCATTTTTCTATTTTGCTTTAAATCTCCTTTTTAAGCAACTTTGCCCAAAGTGCTGGGTCACATCAGAACATGCTATTGCTAAGCCCCATCGAACATGCTGCTTAATGCTGCGTCGATTTTTACTTCTCCTGGTTCTACACGCAATCTCATTTCCAACCCAATTTCACAGCCATTTGAAGTGGATGGATTTAACTCATTCCACCAGGAAACCAGAGCGGTTTACCCTCAAACTGAGGCTAGCTAAGAGAGAAGGTGGTGCAGATGGAGAGAAAAAGATGAGGGGAGTTGGAGAATAAGACAGTGAGAGTGTAAAAGGCAGTATTTAATTGCTTTGATGAAGTCAGTGTCTCTGGGCTTTTATGTAAAAAGTATGTGAACAGTCACTGGGCATGATGGAAGTTACCGGCATACATTTGCATGAACAAAATCATTTTGCCTCAGATTTCAATTTTAAAATTATATTTTCATATGTCAGTGATAATAAACTTACATTCAAACAAATAATCATAATATCTTATAAAAAAAGAGCAAACTTAGAGCTGATGACTCCTGCGTTATACCTCATTATCGGTTAAAATTACTTAGTGACATGTCCCAAAGTAATATTGTTGGAGGATTGCTTACTTGAATTACATTTGGGAGTAACATGAGTGTGTGTGACAGATAAAGGGGCAGAGGAACTGTTAAAGGTGGGGGCAGGGTGCACCTGTCACACAGTGGGACTTCCTGTCTCTCTGTTCTCAGTGCTTTAGTGGGACCTCGAAGTCTTCTTTTCCCCTGGCGTAGCGGCCACCCTCCTTTATCTGCCGCCCTCCAGGGGAGCGGCCCATTCACGCTGCCACTCTGATTTAATTGTACAGTTCAGGATGACTGGCTTTCACCTTCAGCTTCCACCAGGCTCAGCACATCTATCCCCATACAGTCCACTTCTTAACCTGGAAGATGGCGAGAGGGAGGCTGTGGTAGAATGTTCAGCTCTCATCTTCCTGCTTCTGCAATAATGCTCTTTGACTTTTTACCAATGAAATCTATTGACTTCAGCTGAATTGAAAAATGAATAAGGTGAGAAAGACACAGTGAGTGAGAGGCCAAAGAACAGGTTGAATACAGTAGAGTGAGTGATGAGAGAGACAAAAATGGATGGTTTGAGAGAGAACTGGGCGGCAGGCAAAGATCAAGAGTGTAAATCGGTGGGCAGAGAGTAAAAATGCGGAGAACAAGGGCCATAGATGTAGAGAAAGAGTTCCTGGGTGTCTTGAAATTATATGTCTCACAATAATCATGCAAGAAAATTACCCAAACCAAATGGATGCTTGTAATTGCATTACCAGCGTAACTTGCAACAGGAACAATTTCTGTTTTTTGGTCACACCTTATTTAGTTGAAGGATTGAAACTGGGCTGACAGAGTAAAACAAAACAATGTGACAATACTGCGTTCATTGCTCATTATTTACGCTGCTTTCAGAGTGTTACAGAGGTGAAAAGACACAAGAAAAATGTGAAAAAGCACCAAGTCTTACCTTGGAGAATGCCTTAATTGCACAAGACATCAACCGATCTGTTCTGTGGGTGCAATGAAAGTCAGGCCCTGAGTCACTTGAGGCCCCAATCTAATTATCCCAAATATGACAGCTTTTGAAGTCGCATTCTCCATATAACAAACAATGCAAGGTGCCCACCCAACTTTTGTCCCCAGCTGCCGAAACTTGTCAGTGTGGCTTTGTATTCCTCTGAATTTTTAGCAATAGCTCTACTGTTAAAATGTTAAGTGTGTGTCTGCTTTTCATGATGTTGTTGCTGACGAGCACTGCTGCTGTTTACAAACCACTAACAGCTGGTCCAACGTCATTCACAGTATTCCAGAGATTCTGTCCATTTTTCAAAGTTAGTGTCACTGTTCAACAGTTCAGTCAGACAACTCACGTTTGTAATGGTTTGAAATGTTTATTGCAGAGCAGAACATAGTTTGAGTTTGGTGTCCAGGCTCTGACCTCATCACTCCCTGCAGGTAAGTTTACATAGATGTAAAGGAGTGATGAGCAAAACATACTGAACTCCCCGTCGGAGCCTGCAGGTGGATGCTAGGGTGGTGGTGGTCCTGAAAGAACAAACGATGGTACTTGAGGCAGAGCAGCAGATGCAATGACAGCAGAGGGAAAGATGGGAGTTTCTTGCGGTTTAAATGGACCGCCAAATTGAGAGTGCACGAATGGTAGATGTGGAGAATGGGGCATGTGATGTGTCACATGTGTACAGCAGTGCAGCTCAACTTGTCTGCCTGAACTAGCTCACACGTATCGCTCCATTTGTGGAGGTCCTAGACAGGTTGGAAAACTTAAAAACATGCCAGCCTTTGCGCTAAGCTATGTCAATAACATTAATAATAAAAGCTAATAAGGTCTTTGTATTTAATACAGATATTAATCTTGTCATCTATCCCTTGGTCAGAAAGGGAGTATACAGGAAAGCTAATTTACAAACATGTTTTGCATGTCCTCAAAGTATTCCTCATAGGAACGCAGGCATCCAAGAGTCCAATAAAGTTACAAAAGATCAGATTTATCGACAGAAAGTTTGAGTTTGAGTTTGAGACATTTGTATAATTAGGGTGCTTGATAATTTCAAAAGTAAGGCTTGTCATGGGAGCAGGACACCCCATTGAACACAAAAGGTGCGAGCAATAAATAATAAAGTCCACTTTGTTTGACTTAGTGGTTGAAGCTGAGACACAAATTTTTTCGGGGCTTGAATTAATCATCCAGCTTCACTGCGTGGATCTGTTTGTTCTGACCTCGTCCTTCTTTGAGTCAATGTCTTTTCCCCTCGACAAGCTCTTTAAAGCCAACTCTTCAGAGACCCTCTTTGTCATTATTATGCAAATGACAGTATTCCACACTATCTTGCTTTGTTGTAAATAAATTGCATAGTAATTAGGAGAGTGTGATTTATTTGCATAAGTGACTGGGCACACTGACTAGGAGGAAAAGTAGAGAGAGAGAACCGAAACACCTTACATAAAATCTGGTGTATAAGATGCACTTTTAATGCCTGTTTTTTTTTTCATCTAAAAAGTGGGTTGTGTCTTATATATCGGTGCGATCAGTATACCAGTATGAAATGCTGAGGGAGGTATTTTATTGTGCTACGATATTTTACCGTAAAGATGGAACTACAAACAAGCTAATGCTTTGTCACAGACATGCACTGTCATGTCTGCTGGGGCTTGTCCGTTAGGCTTAGTTCGTCTAACGTGGTGGTGGCTAGCAGCATGAGAGCTACACAGATCCACAGAAACTGCATGTTGCAGATTTCGTGGTGAGCGATGGATAATTGTTTGGATCGACTTCAAGTTGGTAAAATAAAAGTCTTTGTGATTTTCGAGATGAGAGAGGTGACTTTTTTTTTAAATGTTGCACCTGAACAAGTAGAAAAGGCAAGACAGTAATATTTGTGTGTGTTTTGTGTGTTTAAAATGAAAATAAATTGAAATAGTGTTGAATAACTTGGACACACGTTTTTATTCATAATTGGCCATAGAAAACTATTTTCATTCTGTGAGACGCCCAAAAACAGATCGTGTATTACATACTGGTTAGGGTTGGGCCGGGGTAAAAATTGTAAACCGGTTTGATATTAAGCCAAATACCAGACCAGACTGGTATTCCAGTCTTTCACCACTAGGTGTCACACGTCACTCAACCAACTGAACAGAGTGACACAAAGTGTTTGTGTCACAGCAGCCAACCAGCGTTGAGATTCTTCTGGTGTCTCTGACGTCTGGACATTGAGACATGGCAACCAAAGCATCTACTGCTGTTTGTGAATGATACAGAGCCGTACAACAAATTTTATAATGTAACGAAACGTTAACTTACACCACAGAGTTATGTAATGAACACAGACGCGACTTCCCCAGCTGATACAGTGCAGAAATGCTGGTTATATCGGCCATAGTTAATGACAGGAAACCCTGCTAACCAGCTAACAGCTAAGCTAACATCCCAACTGTGGCTGTGCGACACATTAACAGAAGTCTGGCTTATTTTGTAAACACAGATACAATGTTGTTATGTTTTCCAATGTTCTCTGATTTTCCACAGCTGCTTCAGTGCCAAAATGTTCAATATATCGGCTATAGTTAATGAGAGAATATCCCCTTCCTCCTGACGCTACTAGCTAATTTTAACAGCTGTGCGTCTTGATAACTTAACACGGAGCTGTGCAGATTGAGCTCTAAATGAAAAGTGGCACGTCTGGCTGTCATTCGTTTTCGTTTAAAGCCTAGAAGAACATCATAATATGATACTCACTTTGTCTTGTTGTTAATTCAGTATGAGTAAATTTATGTGTTGTCGGGCCGTTGGGTATCGGCACATGTTGCTGCTAATGTATGCTTTCAATTTGCCAGGATCTCACTGAGTGACAAATGTCGGTTTAGCTGATTTGTAAACTGAACTGCTTTAAGCCTGTACACCAGAGTAAACCGACTGTAGCCTAATACTGGTTCAACGCCTATTCCGGATTTTATGGTCGTTGAGCTGAAAAGAGGGATTTGTAAGTTCTCTGTGAGACCTGTGTGTGTCGGAGAGAGACAAATTGTTTCAAGTGCTGTGGACAGACCAGGGTTTTGACCAGAAGAGCACTTCTACGTTTTCATTAAACAGCAACCCCAAATGCTTCCTTCATCAAGGACTTTTCTGTCTCTAAGTCTTCATAACTTACTGTTTTCTTTCCTCACCAACCTACAGCTGTACAATGGTCACTGAAGCCACTAATGTAGCCTCAAATGCTCCTTTTTGCACCTGGCAATAATTTGCTCTTTACTGACATAATACACCAGTAATGTCAACTTACAATCAGGATTCACACCCGGTAGTTCTGTATGTGTGTTGTTTGTTTTCTCCTCACACATAATATAAAGCACATATTATGAGTCAGGGATATTGTCTCAGAAACAAACATCCTATTATATGTGGTGCTTACTTCCACTGCCATCATTTATATGGAATATAGAAAGAAAAGAAACTGTGACAGGGTGCTGATGCCTCATTAGTTCTTGCACCTACATTCAACTGTACTACGAAAAATATAAATATTTACTAACATGAAAAGTTACTGCAAACCCAAACTTTAAACATAATGATGAGCTGTGAAGTTTCTTACCTGTGGCCTAATAAACATGTTGTTATGGCTCCATTTTCAAATGTTAGAGCCAATCGCTGTTCATTTTTTAATGCATGTTGTGTGTAGTATATGCGGTTCAATTTAATGTCCAGACTGCATTGTTATTACAAATATATCTGAGCTTACACTGACTATGTTTGCTCTCAGTTGACTGACTCATGTGTTCAGAGTCTTCTGATATCTTTCTTATTGAAGCTGTCGTACACTAATAAAAATCTGCATTTAAAAGCTTGACAGTTTGTTATGTCAACATGAGGCACTTCTGTCCTTACTTGTTATTGATTGTCTTGGTTAAACTGCCATATGAGAGAGGATAAGCTCTTTCTAATCACATCACTGTCTCCTTGAATTATAATTTTCGTGGACGGCGGTTAATCCAGAGGGTAATTGGATTCAAACAGCACACATTCTCTTGGGAAATTTCCACCTTTCAAAATCCAGGCCTTCAGCTTTGATTGCACCCAATACTCTGTTTTTCCTGGTTAATAAATGCATTTTGAACATGGTAAGATTCATGAGCATTTACAGCTCTCTTGTTGCATCCTTACTTCAGAAGTAATCTTTTTTATTCTCCCACATTAAATGAAAATGTTAGGTGGTTTTATCTAAATTCAAATCAGATTTTGAGCAACTTTTGTTAGTGCATCTCCAACACAAAATGTTTGTCCTGGGACTGATAAACAACAGTTTTAACTCATGAATCTGTCACACTGTATTTTTTCTGTCAGTAGTTAATTTTTTTACCAGCATTTGTGTTTTAACTCTGCATAGATGCTTGTAACAAAAAGAGTTTCCCTTTGGCAGGCTTGCTCGAGTAGCTCCTCATTTTTATGGCCAGAACAGCCACTCATCCATCCACATTTTGACATTTACACTGTGCCGTTGGGTTTCAATGGCCAGACCCCAGTGGGGCTGAATGGTAATGACCAACGATAACCTTTTGGATAGACAGCTGGTAAATATGGGGAACCAGGAAAAAGGGGAGAAAAAAAAAAGGCCAGCAAATACTTGTCTCCTTTCATTTGCTCTGCTGCTAACAATTGGACACCTGTAGTCGGGTTTTTAGTTTTGTTTGGCCCACTCTTTGCTTTTGAGTCTACAAATGTGAACCTAGGGCTGCTCGACGATGGCAAAAATAATAATCATGATTATTTCAATTGATGCTGAAATCACAATTATTTAACACATAGCCCATGACTCATGGGCTTCAAGAACATGATGCATTTATTGAACATTAACACAGGTGTTTCTTTTGAACACTGGATGCCTTAACTTTTAAATACAATCGGATTGAAAAAAAAAAGAGAGAATAAAAAATATAAATATACAATAAAAATAAATAAATTAATTAATTAATTAATACAAAAATTACATATATATATGAAATGTTAAAAAAACAAAAACAAAAACAAAAACAAAACAACTATGTTCAAGTGCACTGCCACAACCAAGTGTGGCATCAATGGCATCAGTACTTCGCTTATACCCACAGGAGACAGACTGATACACGGTTGTGTTGTAAAGAGCATCCTTAATTCAGACTAATGAAGTGAACACATGTTCCTGTAGAAAAGATAAGCTACACACTGAGAGACAGCCTACAGCTGTGAATCTCTGTCATTTATTTATTATTCACTCTGTGTATCATGTCACTGATTTAATATTTGTTTGGTATGTTATGTCATGTTGAGTTGTATTTTGTAATATTTTAACATTGAAAATTATTAATCAATTTTTAAAAATGAGAGAACCCTTGATTAAAGTGGCAGTAACACATTTTGCACTCGATTGGTTTTGTGGAGTCAGACTGACCACACCACAGCGTTTATAGACACACAAGCACACAAAAAGGAGTAACTCTCCACATGCTGTATTGTTTGATTTCACAGGGACTTAGTGTTAGGGGACACAGGTACAGAAATGATGTAATTTTTACCTGTATTCAACCAAATAAACTTTCCCTGTTTCAGTAATGGTATTAAAATGTGTTCCACATATTACAATATTTAATGACTAAGAAAATCAATGCATGAGCTTGTTGGTAGTGTGTGTGGGCTCTGTTTTGTTAGTCTAGGCGCAGTGCAGATGCAGGTCTGAGTTCTGGGTGCAAAGAGCACAAGTAGGTGTGGAAATCTTTTTTGGTGATTTGGTGGACACAAACGCAGGCGTGTCTGGGGCACGGCCTGGCGGAGTGGTAAAGTTGGAGGAATAAACAATAAGAAGGTGTGTAGCAGCTGATTTCACTCATAGCAAATCAGATTGGCTGTTCTCATTCCTCTCAGGACCGCTGTGATGCAGACTATTGTCAATTTCAGAATGACTGATGAAGGAGCAGACAAGTGCCGCCAGCCAAATTTTATGCAGGAGGAAACTGACATACTTGTCTGGGAGGTTCAGGCTTGTAGTTGGCAAAGTTACAGTACTACAGGTAAGCCTTCACGGGCTGATGAAGTCAAATGGCTTTGGAAGAGGTGGCTAAAATCATGAATTGATTCAACTGGCAGATAGTAGCTGCTGCATCATGACCAGCATCAACTGCCTAATTCACACACAATGCAAAAGGCAAAATGTCAGTTTAATATTACATGTGAAAAACTGAAATAGAACGTTACGTTCAAAATTATTGTTTTGATATTTTATATAAGTGGGATGAAATGTGGAGAACATCCACCAAACCTGCCTATTAAAGTTTTGGATAGTTCTGTTCATGTGCACTTTGGCCCACTAAAGCGAAAATTGCACTCTGCTGATTGCTCTGCCTTTGCTGTGAGTCTGCATTCAGACCAAATCAGGTGGTGATCCTGTGAAAATGCAAGTTTTCTCATTCATTTGAATGAGGCTCTTTGCTTTGGGTGAAGTCTGCAAAAAAAGTTGAAACGTCATGCTGTGGCTGCCAATCACACAAAGGGGCCGTCCTCCAGCAGTCGACCACCACGCCTGGATTGGGGGAGGAATAAAGTAGGCCACACAACTTGATGTCACACAGTTGGTTCTGTATGCTAATTAAGTGACACTCCCACTGCCACACAACCCTGCAGCGTTTCGCCAAATCACCTGATTTGCTCTGAGTACAGCTTAAGACTAATTGGCACACTGCTGCCTCTCACCCCCACCCTTACAACCCCCACCATATCAGACTGAACAATTTTATGTACTTGTCAGAGTCTTTAATCATTCAAATTTGGCTGGGTGGTTAATAACACATTTTTCTGTCGGGTGACAAATTCAGAAAAGATGAGGGGTTTTTTCTGGTTTACATGGACTTAAACTGGACATCCAACGTGTGTATTTATGTATTTTTGAGTGTTGATTAGGATATATAAAGCTTGTGTTTCTGTCTGTAGCTGTGAGTGTATTTGTGTGTGTTTGCGTGAGTGTGTGTCTGTGTGTGTGTGTGGCAGGCCAGCAGGATTTATTGTGTCAGTGATTGTAGCAGACAGAGGAGGTTACCACTAGATCCTGATGGTCCATTCAACCATGGAGTAAACATTCATTAACACATGTTCCCATTGATCAGACAGAGGAACAGGGCTCAAACACATACACACACTCATAGGGAAAAAATTTTGTTGTGGCAGTTTATACTAGGGATGCACCAAATGTTCAGCATTATTCGGCCGAAAAACAGTACAAAAGACATTTTCTGTATTTAAAAGGACAGATCATTTTTACCAAAAAAAGAATTTTTTTGTATATGGGATTAAACAGCAACCAGCATGGAATGAGGGGCGCATGCAAGTATGTTAAAATGCAGCCTCAACAGAGAATCGGCGTGCTACGCTTAGACTAGCATTAGTCGAGTACAAGAAAGAGACTGCAACAGCAGCAGCAGCAGCAGTAAAAAAGGAAAAGCTCCCCCTAACATTAGTCCCAACACACCCACTCCAACTGTTGTAGCTTATTCTATAACCTTTAAAATGACGACAAGACGTTTCTTAAAATCAGATGTCACTGTGGTGAGTGAGAAAGGATATTCACATGACGTTAGCTCATGTTTGCGAAGTACAACTTGGCTGCTTTCTACAGCGAGTCTACCAGAGTCTGAAGTAAACACGGAACAAAAACTTCTCTCTTCCACTCAGAGAGCATCATGGGTAATGAAGTCCACTAAGACCTAACAGTAAACTCAGCGCATCTAATCTCTGTCCTTGTAATTTTAAAAATATCACATATCAAATGAAACGTTCAGTCCTCTTTTAACTCAGTGTTTTACGTTTACTGCTAAATATATAATATTTACTCAAATGTTTCATATGCATTATTAATGAACTCAATATCCATACGAAATAAAAAATTTCCTTTAAGTTACGTCACCATCCATGACTGACATTTCTAAAAAAGGCAAAAAAGTTTGCCAGTGGCAGTGCCAAAGCAAAAGGTAACTGTAA
>JAPZDX010000013.1:19905578-19916161 GCA_029783625.1 Naso annulatus | reverse complement strand
TCACGCACCCACAGATGCACATGCACACACGTGATCATAACATTACACACACACGATCTGCTGATGCTAATATTTAATGCGCTGAATCAGTTGTCTTCTTTACTATAAATGTTTACACATTGTATATCATGTGCAGTATGTGTGAACAGAATATATAAATCTATGTGTGCATTTAGCTTTTGTTTTACTACTCGCTGATTTAACACTTGATGTTTTTTAGCTTCAGCACATTTGCTCTTTCACAGGGTTGTAGGCTGTTTCATAATCTCTGTTCAAAAAGTACATTTGACTAAAAATATCTCTGCTAATAACTTCAGTAAGCCTTTCCAGCATCCCAATTCTTTTTAAAATTGCCCGTCGGAGCACAATCAGGGCCTTATTATTGTCTTTGAAGCCTTATCGAAGCATAGACGAGCTCTGTTTGGGAGGAAAGTCCCAGTGCAAACACAGTATTCCATCTGTGAAATTGTTTTTTTTATTATTTCAACGCAATGATGCCACTGAAGTAGAGAGGAAATAAATTTAAGAATCTATGGGAATGTATAATGTGATGCCGCCCCACTCCTCCTTCTTCATGTTCCCTCTTTTGGTGAAGTGTAGAATACTGTTTGTGTGGTTTAGAGAATCATAACTGTAATGATTGTTATGTGTGAAGCAGACCCTGTCTGTCTGCGATCTCTTACATTAATGAGGATAGAGAGACGAATAACACAGCACTGATGAGGAACTGAATGTTGTAGTGTTGTATCTTTTGATGAGCAGGATGCTGAATCTACTCTGAGATTGTACATTTGCAGCCCACCTGCAACCTCTGTGTGAACAGGTGCCACTTACACAGACACTTGGAAGAAATCAATAACATATCCCCTAAAATAAAAGTCTCCTCTTTGCAGGTTATTGTGTTATCGACATTGAGTACAGGAGCACAACCACAGCGTAATGTGGCTTTAAGTTTTCAGTTTGTGCTGAGTTCAGTGGAGGCAGAGAGAACAAGATACCTTTGACATGTCTGAGTTTTTATGACATGTCTGAGTTTTTATGGCGACACCTGTGATAGAATTTGCTAAGTTTATGTTTGCTCTTTACTGTAGTGCTGTTGTATAATGTTCGGGTGAGCTGGATGTTTTCTTTTCTCTTGTAATGTTGAAGGAACATCTGAATCAGAGGATTAGAGAGGGGAGATAAATCTGTGTTGATGTAGCAGCTCTCATCAGAAATGACACTTGAACTTTTTCTAGCCTACTCCTTAAAAAATATTGTTAGTGTGCATATTAATACCAGGTTTTTAATACATAAAACTTTTTGTTATACTTATATAACTGTTATACTTAAAGAGGTATACAGGCACAGTAATATACTATGTACTCCTATATGCACCTGGTGCTTAGTACAACAGAGGTGTAGGGCTTCACCCAAGGGCCTGAGTCTGAGTTTTGTGGCTTGATTGACCTATTATGATCAAGAGTGTGTGTGTGTGTGTGTGTGTGTGTGTGTGTGTGTGTATAACTTCTTTACATTCTTTTAAATCACTTGTCCAAGCATTTTCTCCAGCCTGAAAGAACAGTCTTAATATTTGCCCATATCGGAGAGCATATACACCAATAGTGGCAAACTGAAACTCTTCTGAAATCAAACCCACACCAACAGTAGGCAGTTGATTAAACACACTAACTCAGGATATACAATGACCTGTTCTGTGTGTATATGTGGTCACAGCTGAGCTGTAGAATGTTCCAAAGGCTGTAAAAAGAGAAAGACACAAAAAACAGAATTTTTTCAAGTTAAACAGAAGCTTGCCTCAGTATAGAAGCTGCTGCGATAATGTATCACGGCACCAAACTTTCCTACAGGACCATTAGAGTTCAGCCTTGAAAGTTCGCAGTTTAGCAGTTTAGCTAAATGCACCACTTAACTAAAGCCAACAGGGCACCTCCATGCTGCTGGCCTTTAAAATGTGTGTTCAGCACTTTTTGGTGTTATACCTTGCACCCCACAAATCAGACAAAATGTTTTTTGTGTACAGCGAGTAATAGTTGGCCTTTATACAAGTCTACATATGGGAGTTATGCTGTTGCATTCAAATCCATGTTTCTGTGTTTTTGACCGTCTCCACATGACACCTTGAAAATATAAGTTGTGTACTTATATTTCAGTTATATTTTTATTTCAGTTCGTCAGCATTAAGACCTTGAGCATTAGAAATTACATATAGTAGGTTTAGAGGTTAAGAGAGAGTCGTAAAAGGACAGAAGAATGTCTGATTACTGAAGTGAAACAGTAAAGGGGTGGAGATGACGAGCAATGAGGCACAAAGACAGTAACTCAGGAACTTAAGATGAAGATGACAGTTGAAAAATGTCAAAAGAGAGAAATTGACATTTGCTGATAGAGAGATAAAGATCGAGCCCAGTGATGGCTGAAATGAAGAGAGTATTTTGAAACAGATGAAAAGAGAGAGAAATGGAGAGGGAGAAACACGGTGTGGGTGTTGTAGGTACGGCTCTGTTCTGTGCAGTCAGCCAGAGAGCTGCAAGAGAAGCCCGTAAACTGCCGCCTGAAAGAGCTGGGGCTTCCCATGCTTGCAGTGAACTCATTAAAACGGCACCAATTCTTCATATTAATTAAACTCTACGGGCTTGCTGACTCTGTTCCGGTAGGCCCTCTGAAATATAGTCTGAAATCATTTGCCGTGAAGCTTTAAAAGTCACTGCATCGGCCCTTTTATAAAGAGTACACATGCTGATGCTGGTCTTATACATTTGAGTTGAAATAAAAGTTTAAATCAAAACTTGACTTCTTAGATGGTGCAAAGCAATACCTTCTGATAAGTGTATGAGCTATTTAGTCTCATCATGTTCATTTGAGTATTAGCACAATAACAGTAAAAGGCTGATGTCCCTTGAGTGTTCACCTGTGGGGATGCAGGCAGTGAAAACAGTGAAGGCTCCACTTTTTTATTGTTGCCTTTAAAGCACCCATTATCTGTGACATTTATCTGACATGAGCTTTATGTTCTGGACTCTATCAGTCACTGGCTGCTAATAGCCAGTTTCAATGCTGATGTAACCTTCTCTATCAATTCATTTGCTCTCTTTATCCCACCTCCCCTCCTTTCTTCCTCTCTTTCCCTCCTCTCCATCTCTTGTTTCTCTCTTCGAACACTTTTGTCCCCCACTTGTATATACTCCTTTACCTTCTACATTTATTTGTTCTTTATTTCCCTCTGCCATCTTATTCCCTCTCCCCAGGTGCTGAAAGGTTTTCCAGAGTGTCTCCAGGCAGATATCTGCCTCCATCTGAACCGGACATTGCTGCAGAACTGCAAGGCTTTTAAAGGCTCCACCAAGGGCTGCCTCAGGGCGTTAGCCATGAAGTTCAAGACTACCCACGCACCCCCTGGTGACACACTGGTCCACGCTGGGGACGTCCTCACTGCCCTCTACTTCATATCGAGGGGATCCATAGAGATCCTGAGAGGAGACGTGGTGGTAGCCATCTTGGGTACAAAAACATATAATTCATGTCATATATAATGTGTTTTACTAATTATATTACACCATCTAATGTCGTCCTTCTTCCCTCGGTAACTTTTATGTTATCAGAAATTTAAGGAGGGAAGAACAAAGAAGAATAAACAAGCCAATATTTCAATTTGCATCGCAGCTTGTAGGTCTGAACCACGGTAGACCTGCACAGGGCCAACAGTGCAGACTAGCACACACAGACTTATCAACAGAACTGTAGTGATAAAGGTTTCTCATTGGTCAATAGCTTTTTCTGTCAATCTTGACTTTGAAGACATGTGAAGCAGACCTCTTTCCAGCCCAGTTACACTTTCCTTTTGGTTAAATATACATTATATGGTAGCACCATCTGCTGGGGAGCGTGGAGTGTTACTCCTCATAGGTCAGTGTAGATCAAGAATAACACTACAAAAGAGATGTTCATCTATACCTTAGCTCTTACCTAGTGTGAGCTGGGTTGGATCTCAGTCCCAAACAGGAAAACAGATTAGAAATGATGCATCAATAACTAACTTCAATTTTGTAAAGATTAATGATGTAAAGACACAGTACAGGTGGTGTGTATATATCCACAATTGGTGGATAATTTGTGTCAATGCTAAACATAATATTTGAATAAGTTGAGAGATCTGTTCCAAAGAAGCAACTAACAATTTTTAAAAATGTTGTGAACACCTTGATTAATTAATCATAGAATCTGTTGGGCTCACTTTTTGAGATGCAATATTATGTAACTTCTTGGTTCACAACTTATGATACCGAACTGTCTTTGATCTGTATGTTTCATCCATAAAGGTTTTATTTCTTTCTACCTATTGCAGGAAAGAATGACATCTTTGGCGAGCCCATCAACTTGTATTCCCGGCCAGGTAAATCCAATGCTGATGTGAGGGCTCTGACCTACTGTGACCTCCATAAAATCTTCAGAGAAGATGTTCTGGAAGTGCTGGACATGTATCCTGAGTTTGCAGACAACTTCTGGAACAACCTGGAGATCACCTTCAATCTTCGAGATGTGAGTTTACAAACTTCGTCAAACAAAACGTAACCCTAACCCTAATATTTGAATGATTGCTCTGTTGTTAATGTTCTCTCCATGTGCTGAACGTGTGTTCTCAGGGTTGTTGTATTGTATCCAAGCAAAGAATTTCCTTACCTTTTTGGGGAAGCTCTTGATTCTTGTTGCTTCTTCTAATATCATTGCGGTCTGTCTTTTAATAAAGCCTATTTCATATTCATTTCAGACCAACATGATCCCAGGTTCTCCAAGTAGTGATGACTCAAACTGTGGGGGATTCAACAAATTACGCAGACGCAAACTATCATTCCGAAGACGTACCGAAAAAGGTAACTCCTCCTCTATAGCTTATCTCAGAGCAATCATTTGTTTCACTGTCACATAATAAACGTATTTAAAAGTCTAAATGGTAACAGAAGGAGAAGTTAAATTAGTTTGATCTCAAAATTTGATTTGAGTTGATGAGTTCATCCATTCCAGATTATCTAAGCAATCCTCTCCTATTGGTCATCTTTGGTACTTCATCCTGATCCAGCTGGACTGACCTTGCAATTTCTTTTTTAATCTCTCCTGGCAAACTTTTGCCCAGATGATGCAGACGCTGGAGAAATTAAAAAATCCCATAAGTCTGTGAGACGGAGACAGAGGGAAGCCGCCAACAACCAAAAACAGGAGGAGGCACAAAAGCGTCAGTGGGAGGCACATCGAAGCTCAGTGTCTTCGCACTCCAGTGGCGATGAGGTATAAAACTTTCATTAGGACTGATCCTGAAACACTTACAGTATTATTTTGTGGTTGCCGTTGTTGGACAGCGTGGCACAATAAAAGGTGGTGTTAATGTCCTGGATCTACATTTTTTACAGGGGCAGGGGTCAGTTGTGACCAGACTTGCCCCTCCACCGGCAATGCAGGAGAATCCACAGGTTCAGGCCACACCCGTGAACTTTAATGAAAACACAGAGGGTGACGGAGACCCCAAGACTGGCAACACTTGCAACGCCCTGTCAGGTAAAATAGAGCAGAATATCACCGTCATATTCTTGTGATGCCTGCCCAGTGTTTCACACAGTCATGGACGCCCTTTCTTCTTCTCCACCTGTTCTTGTTACACAGGCGCATTCTCAGGTGTGTCCAACATTTTTAGTTTCTGGGGGGAGAGTCGGGGAGGCGGTCAGTACCAGGAGGTCCCCAGCTGCAGTCTGGCCTCCCCCCCGCCCCTCAACACGCCGCTGCACAGCCTGAACAGAGAGCAACGCAACCAGCTGGACACACGCCTGGACCTGCTGCAGAAACAGCTCAACAGGTACAACTGGTTGAAAGCCTGGTTGTTGCTGCTCTGTTTGTTTTCTGTTTAGTATCAAACAGAAATCCACACTGAAACTTCTCTCTGACAATTTGAGGCCATTTCTTTTAGCTGAATGCCTCTAAAGGAAGACTCTTCTCTCCACTGCAGTGGAAAAAAACAAGACTTTCCATCCCTGTGTTCTTTAGCTTGATGAGGATTCTTTGTCAGGTTGTTAAGATCACAGATTGCGTCTTTGGCAGCACGGTGGCTCAGTGGTGAGCACTGTGGCCTCATAGGCAGGGCCTTTCTATGTGGAGTTTGCATGTTCTCCCCGTGTTCGTGTGGGTTTCCTCCAGGTGCTCCAGTTTCCCCCAGCATCACAAACATTTATGTTAGGTCTATCTCCAGTCAGTATCCTTGACTGAGGTACTGGCAAAGACCTGGAGTCGGTCCATGGCACCGCGCTGTGGCTGCCCTCTGCTCCTCAGGAATGCATGAGACCATATTTCATTGTAAGCTGTATATGTGACCAATAAATAACGTTTACTTTACGTTTGTTCTGGCATACAACTCTCAGGCTGACTGCACTTCCAACTGAATGCTCACAGTTTCAACGCATGATTGACTGGATGCTTCTGTCAGATAGAATGTGTCAGCAGGCTAAATGTGTGTGTGAGGAAATATGGAATGGGAGTAGTGGTTCGTTAGGAAAGAACTCCTTTCTGAAGCACTGGAAACATCTACACATACGGTAAAGTCTCTGTTGGACCTCACAAGGTTACACACAGCCAAAGAAATCAGCAGAATGAGGCCTAGGAAGCTCCATGGATTCCTTGGTTAGAACCCAGCTGACAAATTCATCTATTTCTATTGTGTGACTACAGATTTAGATGACATAACAGAATAACTGCAGAATGCAAAGAGAAATGCAGCGTTAGAGAGTTTGTTTGTTTGGTTTTTTTATTAAAATTGAAGTCTTATGTGAGAAGTGTGGGAGAGGCAAAACTACACACATGCAGACGTTACTGGCAGAAAAGACATCAAGCCTACCGATCATGATGACACCAACCTCACTGTTGAGATCTGAGCAATGGTGCCATAGAACGTCAAGCTGTCTAGACTTAGGCTTTATTGTCCCGAAGGGAAATTCTTTGCCACAGCACTAATTCTAAACATTCCTCACATTTTGCAGACCATGTTCCCGATTCAGCTTTTAATTGTACTTACCATAGTTGCTGTCTCTCATAGCTTTCTTTCACAAGGAGTCATTTTATCAGTCAAAGCTTAGTGATAAAGTTGATGAATCCTTTGGTATTATATCTGATATCTATGCTGGACATATTTGGACTGACGAAAGAATAGCATACATTTCTTTTTAATGTGCATGACTAAATGTAAGCATAATGAAATTGATAAAAATGTATTAAAGACATTGAAAATGAATGTCTCCGTAGTAATTAACAGTTTATTATCTGCTGCATACTGTGTGCAGGTTAGAAAATCGAATGTCAACAGACATTGGAGCAATCATGCAGCTGCTGCAGAGACAGATGGCACTGGTTCCTCCTGCCTACAGTGCTGTCTCACCACCTCAGGTAATCACACACATATAGTCACACACACACAGGTGTTACATACGTAGGAGCTTCTTTTCACAGAGGTCGTGACTGCCAGTCTTGAGATGAACTCAGTGACCATAACAGCAGGAGGCAGAATGAAAGACAGCATTCTGTTATTATCAGAGACTGACCCAGCAGTAAATAGAGGAGGTACACATACTGCAAACAAGATGTTGTCTCTTTCAGGCCTCACCCTATCCTGGTACTGGCCCAGGACCAGGTCCAGAAGAGAGACTAGTCCAACCCGTTACACCTCTGGAGACAGACACACTGGCATCTCTATCACAGGTGAAGCAAAATAATTAGACTACTTTGCCTTCTTCACTCTGTTGTTCTGACAGATATCAGTTTATTTGACTGTATTCTGTCGTCATATGTGTCTGCTGATTGAAAGCTTTCATTGGCTTCCATAAACAAGTATCAAAAGTATCAAAAACCCCAAAGCATTGACTTCATGCTTAAAACTTTGCATTGATACTTTTTCACCTGCATTTTATAGAGTTTATCCAATATCATTTTAACATACATACTGAAACAGCTGTTGCTGTCGGGTAAAAACCTCACACTTCCATGTTTTGTCATTTTAATTTTTTTGTATTACTCAATGCTAATGGCCACTGTTTACATCTGTCTTCAAGCTTTAGACAAATGTAAGTATTTGACCATGATCATATTGTCCCTGATCATATGTAAAGACATAATACCAACCACAATCACAGCAGGAGTGGTAGCTAGAGGTCTTCACTGGTCCACATGGACCCAAGTCAGTCAGGTCCAGATGGGGTCCTGTTCTTCAATACCCGAGTGGAACCAAGAAGACCCAGCCATGATCAGAAAGGGCCGCCACTGATCATAAGTGCTGCTTAATTTGGTTGAGTTATCCTGCTCCCATTGTTGGACTTTTTGTGTGTGGTGTAACAGCAAGCAAATTGCAAAGTGCATCTTTGGCCACAAGGTGGTACCAAATGACCTGCACCAGCCAGTGCCCCTGCTCAGGAGATGAAGGGTCAGATAGCAGAGGTCGACTCGTCCGAGTACAGGTGATAGCAAACCAAAATTAGTTATGCAAACGCTAGCAGCAGTGCGCAAATGAGCAGTTGTTATTTTACTTCAAAAGAGAAAACAGTCAAAGTTATTAGACGCAACAACTGCAAATAAAAATAAATCACGCTCGTCATCTGTCACCATGACAGCAAGTGGACTTTTACAATGAAATAACAAGACGATTAGCCTGTTTCTATCAGCAAGAGAGGAATAACAGAAAACCTGGCTGGATGTATTTGAACAACTTTTTTGTCAAAGAGGACGGATTATATGCATCATGGCTGGGCACAGCAAGGGGAGAAGGCTCCTAAAGTTAGGCTACATTAGGTACGACACAAAGGTCTGTTTTGACAACTTGTAAATTAACGTTAACTAGTTAACAGCAATCAAAATGGTGCTGATGTGTGTGTCCCAACCAGGTCCAACATTCTCAGATCTGCATGGGTTCAGGTCCTAGCCTTTAAATGATAGACAGGTCTGATCTGGGTCCGGGTCCTACATTTCCGGGTCTCTGTAGGTACAGGTATTAAGTTTTGGACCCGTGAAGACCTCTAGTAGTAACAGTTTTCTATCAAACAGACACAGAGCGGCAAAGGTTTGCTTCTGAAATTTCTTTGCCTGATTCTTCTCCCTTTCACATGGAGGGAAACACTCATAAAAAAACATGTCATATTTGAAATTTAACTTTGTGACTAGTAATAATAAAGTAGTAGCAGCCGCTGACCTCAGTTTGTTTCCCTGCAGATCTTGGATTCCCAGGACTTTGAGGAGTTCCCATCAAAGCCTCTTGATTCCCTGCAGCCCCAAGACCCCCCACTAATCAACACCAGCCAGAGCCAGCTTGCCCCCTCTGGACTGGACAGCCTGGGACAGCATTTAGAGCTGGAGCTGGGACTAGGGACCGGGGCTGGGGTCATTTCAGGGCCAGCAGTAGGTTCTAATTTAGGGTTAGATTTAGGAAGTGGGGCGGCAGTTGGGTCTAGCTTAGGGTTAGACTTCGTTCCAGGGGCATGTATGGGGGCTGGGGCTGGGCCGGCAGCTGGAACAGGGGTACCTTCCCTGGATCCTGAAACCCAAAGGAGGCTGTCCCTCCAAGAACCAGAGACACCTCTGGACTCACGGACACCACAGAGACATAGCTCCGACACTGGGGGGAGCTAAGGAAGACATGAAGGGCGACGGAGAAAGGGATGGGAGGAGGGATACAGAGAGAGGGAAGGAGAGTGATGTTTTACCCACTTTTCCTCATGGAACACAGGAGGCACCCACTGTACCAAAACCCCTGACGGCACCCAGCTACTGTGTCTTTGCCATTTAAATTTAAAGAAAAGACACCCTTCTCAGAGAGAGTGAAGCTTGGCAGGGGTTGAGGAAGGAGTAAAGTTCTCTCTCTCTGTTTCTCTCTTCCACAAGCTCCCCCTTCTCATCATGACACATCTGGAGCTGTCTGAACTCCACAATGGTATAACCTTTAACCAAAACCACAAACAGAGCAGAGAGCAGCTCTGCTTCCTAATGAACACAGTCCAGGTCAACCAAGACTGATCTGAACTTCATAGTCATCTACTAAGGATGACTCATGTTCACTCGCACACATAAATGACTGCTAACCTGTAGAAGAATCCCTTTACTGCTGTATCCAGTGTTGGATTACTGACAAGAACAAGAAGACAACAACAGACAGAATAATGATGAAACAAGTAGCCATTTACGTCTTGCACTGAAAATCCTATTGATATAATGATTATCCTATTCTATATGTCCGTGGCGCTTCCGATAAACTCACAAACTGGTTGGTAAAATAGTGTTAGCTGGCCTAACCGGAAACCTGCTGTCCCGTTCTGTTATTGGTTCCTTCCACCTGATGTCCTGCCCTGAGAGGCGGAGCTGATGCTCCCTCCTTCGCAAGAGCACACTGGATTGGCTGGTTTGCACCTCAGGGGTGGGAACTGGAGGGTTAAAAGCCATGAATTTCCTCGATGAACATATCAGCTTCCCTATCATAAACGTTGTACAGATTGCTAGTAAGTGTAGAGCATATGGCATGCTTTGAAAGGTCCAGTTTTTGCAGACAAGTAAACTGGCAAACTTAA
>JAPZDX010000013.1:19778666-19791146 GCA_029783625.1 Naso annulatus | reverse complement strand
TAACTTCTAAACTGATTCATGTAACATGGCCAAACTTTGTAAAAAAAACACACACACACTTTAATTGGTCGTGGCTCGCCACGCCCCATTCTAACCATTATCCTCAACCATTATTCAACCATTTGTCGACTAAAATTTTTAGCTGCTGGTCGCAGCTATTGCAAGTTCACACGTGTTTTGATCTTTTTCACAAAATGATCGTTAACTTATACTTAAAATTAATGTCCTGTGAAAATGGGGATGTTTAACATGCAGATGCTTGGAGGATCTTTCTGCCAGCTTAGGACCGAGTGTTGCTGCAGCAGCAGCTGTCATCAAATAGTTAAATCACTTTGTCTGTGCCACAGCTGCCGCCAAGTTAAATTTGTCCTCATGACTGTCCACAACTGTGTTTTAGCTTTGCTTTTATAAGAAAGTTTTTACTTAACGCTACTTATAAGATTGCACATGGATGTATAGACACAGTATTTTGTTGCTGATGCACTCTTTATGGCCCTAAATAAAAGAGCAGTCAAAGACTGTACTGCAGCAGCGTCGTGGTGGGGGTGGCGGGCAAGGGGGGCTTCAAGGTTGCAGAGAATGGCTCTTATGTCCATGTAGGAATCATTTTATCATGACTATTATGACTATTATTCTGATTATTAGTATGACAAACTGAAAAAGTCTCCCTTTTTCATTAGAAAGGGGCCACTGAAGTGAAAGAATGTCTTTTGAGATACATTGTACGTAAGACGCAACACTTTTGTATATGTATTTATCGTTGTGTTCCTGTCGCCTCCTGGTGGTTGTGTTCTCATGGTTGAAGGGATTAATACTTTTGATTAGTGACAGCCAGTTTTACAAACTGTGTTCTGGAGTTTCTCCAAGGATGTGCACAACAAGATTTAAACCCAATACAAGTATAATCTCAATAAATCCAATTTTATTTAGAGAGCTGGTAACAGCACCTTCATTATGAAATGTCGAACTGGCAATATAGAGCTTAAATAATTTAAGACTTTTTTTGTTTTGTTTTGTTTTGTTTTTACAAAATGTGTAGTGCACAATTATGCCTACTCACTTTTATATTGGAATCCCAGTCTTAAGAGATGAGAATAATGTTCTGACTGATTGGTAAACTTCACAGTCAGGGCATAGTGACCTCTGAGGGTTCAGATTATAACAAACTAATGCTGAAAGGGACAGAGGCACCTGAAACAAATGACACTGAATATCACAGTGGGCACAGGGAATTTGTTTAAGCATGCACTAAGTGTAGAGGTCAATATACAGACCTGTAATTTGGGAGTACTGCATATCTAAACATATTGGCTGTTTCATGTGGCAGCCAAAAAGCAGCAACCTGCCCGGGGGGAGTCGCAAACACACAGACCTTAACACATCCTTATTTAAGGTTTGAAGACTAACTGTAGTTGTCAGGTTGGTTTGTGTATTAAATGCTCTTCAGTTATATTTCCAAGGAGTATTTTAGAGCTTCGTCTACCGCCACTCCACTCATACCAGACATGCAAGTGTAACACTAGCTAATATACACCTGCTGTACCTGCAGAGCATGCTGAAAAACAACAATGGGATGTGTAGGACTTACTATGTCATTTGCAGCACCTCCTCATTGTTTTTTTTGTGGTTTTATTTTATTTTAATTTTTTTTTTTTCATTAATTTGAATTTTGTTTTTTGGTTTGGGAAAAAAAAACATGTTTATTGTGATTACTTGTTAATTAGTGATGTGATTGTTGAACATGAAATAAAAGGACTAAAACTCTCATTTGTGTCAAACATTATTTCTGTGTCGCACAACTCCTGAAAGGTTAAAGAACCACACAGGTTTTGTCAGTGGTTTACATTAGTGAATGGGGTTCAAAAATAAATTCTGAGATTTACTAAAGTAAACACTTGGAGGAATTTTAACAACAACATTTGTAGAAGATGGGGCAATCTCTGCTAATGGTGAGAAGTCAAAAATATACCGGCATGGTCCTTCAATGCAAGACACAGCTTTTCTTGGGTTGCTAGACTAGTACCATTAGGTCATCGCTAATGTGGACAAATGTAAGCTAACAATGCCAGAAATTTCCAGATAACAAACATTACTGAGTCATTTTATGACAACTTTCTTCAAGTGCTATTTTTTCACCATAATTTTACACGAGGCACGTCACACATTTAGTTTATTTACCAAGAAAGTACAATAGAGATAACACTTTTTTTTCAGCAGACATATTTCTGTCTTTAAAGGAGGGGCACAATAAAAAATAAATAAATAAACCAAGGTGGAAGAGCTCAGTTTGATTTTTTTTGCTCCCGCTTGAGCTGGAGGAGAGATGGACAGTGACCTCTAATGGAGCCTCATAGAACACAAAGCTTCCATTCTCCAGCCTACATGAAATGTTCATGCAACACTGTGTCAGATGTATCAGAGTATTTTATTATGCTGAAGTCATTTCATTACCATTCTTGCTCTTGGTTAGCTAAGCAGCAGATTCAGGAATTTTGTGTAAAGTGTTTAAACCAAAATACACCTGAAATCAAAGAAGCAAGGACCTTTTTTCAATTGCACCCTGGCATCACCAGTAGGCCTGTGAGTTCACAATCTAGCAAGTAGAATTTGTTTAAAGTTGTGGGGTTGGATATAACCATGTGAATGCTGTTTTAGTCCTGTTTTTCTCTGGTGCATTTTAATGATTTTCTATGTAATCTTGAACCTATTTCAAAATTAAAGGTATAGGCCAAAGGATTTACACAAGGTCTAAGGTGAGTCTAAATATGTTTCCACTCTAACACTCAATCTGCTCAAACTCAATCTCCTGCAAGCCGTTCAACACTTTAGAACATTACTGGCCTAAAATCAAACTACAAATATAATGGGCCTTGCAGCAGCCCTTCGCATCGATTAACACCAAGAGTCTGACTGGTGCAAACTTTTATCTATCCAGCACCATGAAACTAAATAAGGGAAGAAAAAAAAAGCCACTCTAATTTTTCAAAACAGTGTTTACAAATTGACAAATTAATACATTTTTGTTCATTTAGACTGCAACTCATTTCTCCTGTTAAACACCAGAAGCGTTTAGTGGACTAAAAAAATTTACCCAGCCTTCAATCAGCATGAGGGTGAGGAGATCATGACTGAATTTAAATTTTTGGGTGAACTATCCCTTTAAGGAAATGCTCAGAAGACATTCCTTTTTCCATCTAGTCCAGAACTGTTCTGTGATGTTCTGTACTCATGCCTTCTTTTTGCAGCATATATGTCTTCATTCACAAACTTATCCGGAGGGGATAAACAAACCTTAGACTTCATCAAGATAAGATGGTCTGGAGTCAAGGGTTCAAGTGACTTAGAATCCTTCATTCCATCAACATTTAAAGGACGGCTGTTCACGTCAGCCTTTTCTTCAGAGAACAGGATTCTGAGAGAAGCATCATCAAGTCTTCCTGAACACTGAGCAGTGGTTACATTTACAACATTACGAATTGTGAGGATCTGGATCCAGCTTCCTAAAGTAGCATTTAAAACAAACTCACTGTTTTTCAGCCAGAAAAGACTCAGTTGCTTTTATGTCACATTGCTTGAGAGCTTCTTTGAACTCATTGTTAGCACCAACAAAGTTTGTGCTATTTTTGGGGAACTTAATTCCCCAAACTGTAAGACCAGTGGCAGTTCTACTTGCTATCAGTGTGTTGACAGCTGTCATTGTACTTAATTAAGCTGCACTGGCTGCGTGTTCACACCTAACTCTAAAACTAAGTCTTCAAAAATAAAAGCAGAATTGCTCTGTATGTCAAGAAGGGCAAAAGTAAGAATTTCTCGCTGAGGCTCTTTTGCTGAAGACAAAAGAACTGGAACAATGCTAGAGGTGGCAGAAAGCATGCTGTGACAATGTAAGGGACATAACTTTATGGATTTCATTATTTGCATGATCTCCTGTGGCAACAGAGTTGTAACCTTCCATTTCTGCAGGTCGTATGTTTCATTCTGTGTGCAGGCACGTTGGATGACCACAGGTGCTGCAAGTGTGACACTTTTTACAATCTTTGGTAGTGTGCCCCTTTTTTTAAGATCGGGACTCTGCACCGGCAGATAAGTCAAAGTATAAAAGTGTATACTAGGGACGTCCCAGTCAAGTTTGGTTTTTTGCCCATTCCAGATCCAAGTTATTTAATATTCAGCAAGTAAAGGATTTCAAAAAGTACCTTAATTTCTACCAGTCTATTTTTTTGGATCATTTTTTGCACTGTTACTTGGAATTTGTGTACTGCTACCAGCTCTGCGGATGATTAGGACAATGCTGAGTAATTAAACTCAAGCCAGTAGCTCCTCCCTAAATTTTCTAATTCCCCCCCTCTGAGGGACATCAGGGGGGAATTCCCCCCCAGTTTGAAAAACAAATTTTAGGCACTGCATAATAGATTTGTAGATGTGTGTTACATTGAGCAAGTAAACATGTTAGTTGTCCCTCCTGTCCCTGTCTTACTGCTGGCATTGTGCTTTGAGCCTGGTCCTGACCTCTGACCCTGGACCTCGCCTTCAGCCTGGTGGTGAAGCCTTCCTGGCGTCGATGATAAGAGCAGAGAGTCTCCAAACAGGTGCAGTCTGTTACTCTGGAATCTCCTGGGCACCATGAAGCTAAAATTAAAAAATATAAACACAAAATGTAAGTAGGCCTATTTGACATTAAATTATTGGAAACATGTCCTTAAATTTTTCCGGGGTATTTTTTCAACTTGCACACAGACAAGTGTGTTAATTTTCCTTATTAACTTAACATCCAAAAAAGCTACATGTAAACAGGAAATATTTGAGATTGGCTCAAATTAACACACTTAACCTAACAGGTAGATCAAAGAATAGCACCATATACAGTCACTAAAACAGCATTTTACAGAGTTACCAACTTATTTACAGTCCACACTCGTTAACATCTTTTTCACAGTCCACACTTACAGCAAATATACCTCGCTCTGCTTTACCAAGGGTCCAAAACTCCCTCTGACTGGGTCCTTGACCACGTTGTCTTTCTGATATCAGCGTCGCTATTTAATGCAACATTTTTTGCCGAGTCAACCCCCACACTGATGCACATGCTAACTCCTGCAGAGATGCCATACACACTCCTTAATTAAGACCGGCAGACTGACGTTAAGGTTTTTTGTTAAGTTTCATTTTCATTATCTATACAGGCTTCCGGGCACACTCTGTCAACATGAATAACACAGCGGAGCAACAAAAGACTGACAGTTCAGTGGCCACTTACATGTGGGCTGGTGATGATGATGCTGCTCACATGGCACACAGAGGGACCGGCCCACCAGGATTTCTCCCGGTAGTCCCGATGGCCAATCTGCCCCTGAGTACAACTCCTGTCTTATGAGACAAATGATCCTTTCCCATGTTTCACCATAATGAGAACCAGCAGGGGGGTTGAATCACCACTGAATTCAATTCCAATGCACTTTGAATTTTGTTGTGATTCAGGTCCTTTAGGGCGTCTCTGACTTTTTTTCTTCTCCAGTAAAGTTTGTTCCAATGTCAGACCTGAGGTTTGAAACTTGATCACATCAAGACATAAAACGATGGATAGCATTTATGCAGGAGTCAGTGTCCAACGAGTAGGCTACCTAAAAATGTACTGCTCGAGAAGCCGTACTTGTGAAAATCACCTCATATCTCTATACCAGACCATGACCTCTTAACTTTGATTTGACCGAAGTAAACCATTCCAACATTTGTAAATGTGGCAAGTCTGACAAACGCCTTTCCACTGGTAAGTCAGCCATTTTTTGCTGTCCAACCTTTCCTTGAAGACGACAACGGACACAGTCAGCAATAACTTTTCTGCTGGCTGAGTTTGCACTCATGATCCAATAGGTTTTTTTGCAAAGCAGACACTATGTGATTACTTCCAGCTGGACCAAGTTCCTTATGAATGTGTTGAAGGATGATTTGAGATATGAACTGATCCTCAGCCAAAATAATATGATGTTTTATTTCCTCAGGCACTGATGCTTTCCTTAGCCGTCCTCCCGCTCTTCACAATCCATCCTGCAGCACTAGATCCAACCTGCGGATGTCGCTGTTGGGATGCACAGACGTTCCTTTCTCAAAAGACTAAAATTAATTTGCGAATCTTTTCTGTTGACAGTAGTAAATAAATGATGCAGAAAAGCCGGCGAAGTCATCTTGACTCAGTAGGGGAAACCTTCATCTGTGATTTGTTGTTTTGCGTCCTGTTTTTTGTTATAAGAAGACTCCTGAGATGTTTTACTACACCTTCTCAGTTATTGCAGTACAGCTTTAAACTTCAGAAACCAAGCAACTGACATTTTCAGCCTGTTCCAATCTGAGAAGTAGTTGATGAGCTTATCTCTAGCACTGTTTGCATCCTCAACAACACATTGACCATAATGTCATCCTTGACCTCAGGGTCATTCACTGAGATTTTGACAATGTCTTCATCTGATTTTGGCCAGTTTTCTGCATCCTTCAGAGGAAAGTCAGGTCCTGAAAGCCATCACACACACTGGATAAAGCTCTCAGCTGACAGTCTTCTTGAGGCTTCATCTGCAGGGTTCAGTTTAAATATGCTTCCACTGGGCAACATCTGCAGCATCACGGGTGAGAGATACTCTGTTTGCTACGAACATGGAAAATCTCTTGGTTTCATTTATAATGTATTTGAGCACTGCTGTGCTGTCTGTCCAGAAAACTGACTGGTCAAGCTAAAGTGGAAGCTCTGAATCATCTTATCTACTCGTACAGCAAGTACAGCAGCAGAAAGTTCAAGTCTTGGTATGGTCGTCTGTTCTAGCCCTGGACTTTTCCACCATGAGAGCAATATGTACTTCTGGGTGTGTTTTCCAATCACAGAAAAGACACTGTGCTATAGCCACGTTCACTGGCATCAGAGAAGTGAAGCAACTGTGCCTGGAGTATCTGTCCAAAGTTTCTTGGCTTGATGCATTGATCCACATTCAGCTGGGAGATTTTGGGAAGATTTGCCAGCCATAATGATCACTCTTGAAAATATAAGGCATATTTAGCACAACTGGGTAATGATGTTGAACTGAGGATACGAACTTTCATTCTGTAATCCACAAGAGGTTGTGAAAGGTCTCCATCAGGCCATCATAGAAAGCGCAGCAAGTCCACATGCTTCTGAGAAACCCTCATCTGATGAAACATGGCCTTTATGTCAGCCATCAGAGCAACTGGCCCCTGTCAAGAGCATGAGCTGGTGAGATCAGGGCCTTGAAACAGCTGGTTGTTAAGAGAGGTGCCCTTGAAATTTAATCTACAATCAAAGAACTCTTTTTAGGATGATACACCCCATGGTGTGAAATGTACTATATTTTGCCATCACTGCCATTCAGTTGGCTTGGAGATATGTCTTCAGCATATTCATTTTTGATTACATCGACAACAGAATTTGCATACTCTGATGAAACACTTGTTTGGCATCTTGATGTTGTCATCCTTGAAAGGTAAGTCGGGGCAGTAATGGCTTTCCTGCAGCTAAGATGTTTTCATGATCCACTGAAACTTCATGTCCTCTCTTGACAGCACAGTTTCTTCTTGTGATCTTTCATTAAAATCTTGATTGTATTGTGCAATCAACAGTTTTTCCACTTTGTCAACAGATGTTCTGTTAACAGATACAGCAGGGCAGCCAGTCTTTCCTGAGTCACTTTCATATCTTTTAATAGGACATTTCACAACCCACCCCAATATGGTTCGAACTGCATAGAGACCATTGTCACAGCTATTGATAATTTCCCAGGATTCCAAGAGATTTGCGGCATTTGTGCCAATCAGCAAAGCCACCTCTGCATCAAGTGTGGGAATCATGATCTTGTTCATTTGTGGCCATTTTCTTAGATCATCTTCAGTCACAATATTCTTTTTGGTTACAGGCATTGTCTGGTGAGTATTAACTTCAGGTAAGTCCAAAAAGTTATCTTCATAATAACCAGACACATCTAATCCAGTCAGCACATTTTTTTTTATAGTTGATGCTTGTCCCATAGTTCTCAGGAGTACATGTGTGTTAATGCCACTCAAATTTAACCACTGCATTTGATCTTCTGTGCAAAAGGTGGCTGAACTTCCTGGACACAAAATAGCATACATTGTTAAGATTTTATTAGTATTTTTACCTTTGATTTGCGCTAACATGACTTAATGCACTTCATCTTGCTTAATGGCCCCAGTGCGAGCACTTCTTCTACACAACCACAGCTTGTTGTTCTTTGGTAGCTTTAACTGTAGCTGGGATATGAAGAACTGTTGGATGCTTCAGGCTGCATTCAAGGCAGGGAGATTTTTACAATTTTTGCTTGTGTGACCATGCGTTAGACAGCCGAAGCAAACACTAGTCTGTCTTAGCAGATCAAGCTTCTCATGATGTGTCAGTTCTTGTTGGTACAATCCTGTGCGCAGAGACCACCTCTACATATGGAGCAGGATCTGTTTTCATAGGCGCTGGAAGCAAGGATGCAAAGATGCATCCTCATCCCGACTTTTGTGGCCCTATACAGTGGCACCAGCAGACATAATCCTGTACGCACCATGCATACTTTTTTTTTAATGATTATCATATTATCTTGAATATAATATAGTCACAAAAGCAGCAGATTGTGTGTTTGAATTCTTTTTTATTGACTATACGCTTCACATGCATTTTTTGGCAGTGTCCACTCACTATGGCACAAATACATTTAATGGCCTGTGATCAGTGTCGATGTCATGGGGCTCGGGACATGGGCCAGAGGTCAGTACTTTGTAAATATTTGTCGTGCTCACTTGTGATGTTAACAATGCTTGGTTTAGCTTATCTTGAGCATTTTAGCTGGCAAAAGTAGCCTAGACATGAGCAAACATAAACGACTGAGCAGTTTTCAGGCTTTTGAAAATAGAAAGCGAACAAGCCTCAGCAGATTGACAGCAGCAGTACAGACACTGACTCTGCTAATGTTGGTGCTATCGGTATTAACTTTACAACAGCGGCTAGCAGACAGCAAGCGCTCCTTCAGCTGTTTACGCCGCTTGAAGATGTTTCTGAAGAACACAATTACTGACTAATGACCAAGTAGACTTGCACCGATGAACAACCATAATGGCACTCATGCTGAGGCCGTTTTGCAGGAGATTGATACAACAGGGAGATGCAGAATGAACTTCCAATAGGTAGGAATACTGCTGTATTTTATTTTTTTAATCTGGCTTTTTATCGTTTATTGTAGCAGCTTGGTTTGGGTTTGGTGTTGCATACTGTTGTTGCTGTATTTTATTTATTTTTTCCCCAGCTGGTGATGTTGTTGCTGTGTGATGATGCTGGCAAGGGAGGGAATCTGTTGTTTCCTTTGCAGACTTTTACCACACATTTCTCTGGGCTATATTCTTATTATATCCTGTTATTTTGCTGGCTGTAGTTTCTCAGCTCTGTTGGTTGCTCTTTGAAATTTGTGCTGGAGGCTGATCAGTGTTTTATGGTAGTATTGTGCAATCAACATGTAAAAGACGTCTCTCTCTTTTGCTCACTGAGTAGACTGCGTATGTGAGTGACTGGGAACATAGGCACTCAGAGGAACCTAAGCATACTATAAAACATATTCCTGCCGGTGCCACTGTTTGTGCCCAGGGGCCTCTACGATCTTAATCTGTGCCTGACCACAGCATTGGCCACCAGGTAGCCTAATGTAGCCTATGAGCATATTCTAATAACCTGTCGCCTCAGGACAATGCCTGTGGTCACGTTGTGGAGTTTGCTTCCGACTCGTCCATTAATGTTCGCACACAGGGACACACCGGCAGCTGTTTTTCCTGATAGCAGGCAGTATGTGTGATAGGCTATCTACTGCTATGGATGGTGGGTGTTGAGTCGATGGTGGACCCCGCATGCCTGTCTTAAGGCACTCTCTTGGTCTCAAACTGTGAAAATTGTGCATTTAGCTGCAAGAACGTAAAAAATTTTCCCGGGGGAGAAACCCCCAGACTCGGTTAGGTTTTTGCACACCCACTTTGAAAGTCATTCCAGTGCCACAGTCTGTTTTTGCTGGTGGATGGAGTACACTGAGTGTTTGCTTCAGTAGATTTCACAGTTTCACATGTATTGACAGCTGCCACCGTAGCAAGGATTTTGTTTTTTTTATTGATTTGGCAAAAGCCTTTCCTTTAGAAGCAGGTATTTGTGTATCTTGAATGTTTCCAAAGACAGAGTCAAAAAGGATCTTAACTTACGGCTCAATGAATGGTACCAGATCAGGAAATGTAGCTCTGTTGCTCCACCTTTCATGTAGCTTACAAGCTGTTGCTCTCCATTTTTCCCTCAACTTAAACGGAGGTTTCATCCCAAGCAGCTTGAGGTTTGATGGTACATTCATTTTCTCCTTTTACTGTAAACTCTCCATCATGTTACAGTATCCTTTCAAAAACAACAGAAAAGTTTGAAGAGAATTTGCATCCTCTGACTTTAATGGAGGCCACCTTAACCCCTTTATCATATAAGCTGATGTTTTTTCATTGCATTGCTGTAGTGGTCCTTTATCATCTGTTTGTCCCTTTCATAGCAGTTTTGTACCAATTCTCTTGGCTGCCCTCTGGTGTACAGCTCCAGGTAGTACAGGCAGTCCTAACAATTACTGATTTTTCCTCTCCATTCCTTGCTCAGATGCCATGGTAAAAGATCCACATTGCATGAGATCATCATCAAATATTGGTATCACTCCTGGTGGAACTGAAGCTGAGTGCTGTTGTTGAATCAGCTAAGCAGTCATTTCAGTTTGCCGCTGAATGATGCTGTTCAAGTTCTGAAAATCATTTTTTGAGTTTCATTAGCCCTTT
Source organism: Naso annulatus (assembly GCA_029783625.1). Taxonomy (NCBI): domain Eukaryota; kingdom Metazoa; phylum Chordata; class Actinopteri; order Acanthuriformes; family Acanthuridae; genus Naso; species Naso annulatus. The sequence goes on along the minus strand of JAPZDX010000013.1, from coordinate 19,780,304 downwards.
GAATCTGTTGAGCATAGTTTTGAAAAGATTGCATTTGCTGTGTTGGAACAACAGTCATTTATTTGCATTTGTACTTGTTTTCTTTCCTTAGGATTTGCACCAAGTGCAGTTGGAAGTGGCTGTGTGCTTGGCTGTTCCTTTAACAATTTTTCATTGCTTTACTGAAATATGTGTTCATTCTGTCTGAGCCTGTATTCACTTTGCTGTTTTCCAGTATGGCTAACTTAGCTTTAGTTGCAGCCAACTCAGTTTCCATCAGCAGTTGTTCCTTTTGTCTTTTTAGATTCTCCTCTTTAGCTTCCAAAGGATGTTTTTTCTCCAGAGATGCATATGTCGTAATAGTGCAGCTTCGTCAGCCTTTGCCTTTTAATATGCAGAGCTTGTAGTAGATCCCTTTGAACTTTAAACAGGGGATTTTAACATGTGATGAGACATTTCAAACTGTCATTTGGTTGCATTTCATTATTAACGGCCACGTTATTTTCATATCACAATGCCCTTTTGCATCCACCAACCATCGTTTTACATCATGTGTAAATTTGTCATATTTTTTGCATTTGCTTTCAAACTATGTTTGCTGCCTTTTAACTTCATCCTCAGGCCTGGGAAATTCCAAAAATGAATTGTGAGTCTCAACAGCCTCCTCACAATGCTTACAGAGCTCTTAAGTGTTTCAACATTGTGAAAATTATCCTTTGTGACATCCAGAGACGTTAATTTAGCAATCTGCTGTTTAAGATGCTTGGCTAAGGTGAGATTTCAGAGTTTTTTCTAGGTTTTCAATGACCGGTGTATAACCTTTGGCGGCCAATTTTCTTTCACATTTTTCAACATCACTTTTTGCAGTGTTCACAGTGGAGGGATTACCATCCCTGTCATCCATTTTAAATGACAATCAACATGCATCTTTCCCAAACTATTATCTATCACAGTCGGATTTCCACATTTCCATCCCACACATGATCCGAAGTTTACAGACGTGCATAACTCCAAATTTCCTTTGTTTTATCAAGCATCAGGTTAAGCAGACTAGCTCCTCCTCGCCTCCCTTTTTGCAGTGCTCTAAACAGCGATTGGCGCTCTGTACATCCAGCAAGATTCTAAACAGTTCATATTTAGTCCTGGTCCTTTGTGCCGTTTCTTCCTTTGGGACAGTTCTTACTTGTGTAGTGACTCTTCAGTTAGAGTCACATAGGTGACGTGGAACGTTCCTGACGCGTAGTTTCAAAGAGAATAACAAAAGATGAACTTGATGCTTTTCCGTTAGGTGATGTTCCAGTTTATTAAAATCGAAATGATTTATAGCACTTACACTGAATGTATTCTTGTTGATATTGTCTCTGTTACAGTAAGAACTGTGTGCTCCCCACCACCTGCTCATCAAAACTAAACTAACTGCCTCCAATATACAGTATCAGTCAAAAGTTTGGACACACCCTCTCATTCAATGTTTTTCTACATTTTTATCATTCTCTACACTGTAGATTAATACTGAACACATCAAAACTGTGAAAGAACACATATGAAATTATGTAGTAAACAAAAAAGTGTTAAACAAACCAGAATGTGTTTTATATGTAAGATTCTTTAAAGACCCCATTAAACAGATGTCAGAGTGCCATTTACTCTGTGAATTTA
>JAPZDX010000013.1:19728901-19739249 GCA_029783625.1 Naso annulatus | reverse complement strand
CTTTATAAATGATAATTCAGTATTTATTAATGCTTAACTAATGCCTAAAAGTGTGTAGTTATTATAAAGTGTTACCGAAAGCTCTTTAATAAAGACCAGACTGTGAGTGCTGTATTTATAACTCATTAAGTAATTTTTTTTTTTTTTAATTATGAATATTTTGATCAAACTGACCACTGTTTTTGTTCTGTTTGTTTGTTTGTTTATTTGGATCTCTTGTAGTCCATAGCATAAAACTATTACATTTAATACAGATAAACAAACTTCATACCATTTAACATTCACAGCATGAATTGTACAATATAAAAACAATCCATCCATACATACACACACCATACATCATAAACTAACTCCCTATTCAGGTTACTTTTGTCCACTTATTAATTTCAAGACTACACAGCGACGCATCAGTGATGCAAACAAAAATATTACAATCACACAATGTCTAAAAATCCGGCGTATCATAACAATTATGTGGTGTATGTTACTCATAATCAAAGCTGTACCTTAATTCATAACAAGCACAGAGTTACCGTTAAGTTACTGTTTTTTAATGATAAGTAGTGATACATAGTATTAAGTATTTACTAAGTCGTACCTTTTTACTTCATCATTATCTTGAAATTACTTGACCCTTCAAGCATCATACAGGGTGGTTACTGAGGACTAAATCATTCATGTGGAGTTATCAGAGAAATACTTATTAATGAGTAATCAAATATTAAACTGTTCCTGTTTCGTCCCTCTCTCGTTTTATTAATTAACTAATCCTTTACTGATCATTAACTACTGTCGTGCATATTTAGTGGATAGTTATTCATGAACTGATGGTTAACTAGCAGGTAGTTCCTTTTTCAATTCTTGGTAACTCCTCAAATTTTTGACCCTTATTGTAAAGTGTTACCGCTTTGGTTAAAGAACTTTTTACCCCCTCACAGCGTATCTCACAATGTTTATTACATTTACAAAACAATTCCACTTCTGGCAGCACAGCATTCGTTCTGCTGCAAATGTGCATACTGCCCCTTTTAAACCTCTCGCTCTGAATCAAAACAGCAGTAAAAAAAAAAAAAAAAAGTAAGGTTGTCTCTGTTCTAAATGTGTTGAGCTATTTTCATGATGCACCACTGTCATGCCTTGTGTGGTGGGCATCGCTGATTAAGGTGGAAGAGACTTATAATGGGATTGGCTGAGAGGATAATGATAAATCACCGCATGCTGTGATTTATTGTCCACCTCAACCAATCTCTTTGTTCATGCTGTGCTGCACCTATGTAATGCAAATAGAGTCCACACTCCGATATGACCTCACTGACCTGTGTGATAGTCTTTGTGATGGTTAAAAAAAGCTCTAAAATTTGTATTGAGGATTACATTTCAGAATAAATGTTGTCAGACAATGAAATATGTGTTTGTTTAAATCAGGGGAAGTGTGGATTTCCAGGGGTTTCTGGTCCCACTGGTCCACCAGGTCCAAAGGTGAGATTACATTATTTTCTACAGTGTCTGTCCTCACAGCTGTCTGGGATCTTTCTTGAAATAACCTCCATGTTTTTTTTTCTGTATTGCCAATTGTAATTAGTTTTTTAGTTTAGTTACAAACACAAAGCTAGCTTGTTTTTTTTTCAAAGTAAAAAAATGTTTTCACTGACATGTTTAAATCTCACTAAAACAAATGTCTTTTGTTTAACCCAGACTTCTTGTTTTCCATGCAGTTATATTGTTCTTTACATTTCAAGATTTAAATCTTTATACAGTCTGACACCTAACAACACATATCAACTGCAACAACAACAAAAAAAGAATAAAATGTAGCCATATTAGTATATAATTCACTCACTGGAATGTGTTTCATGCATCACAACATATTTCTGAACATTAGCCATCCAACAAAGGCAAAAAGGAAAATAAAGCAAAGTAACAGCATCACTTAACGAGAAGCCGGGATGTCCAAGGCTGGTGTCAGTCTTCTTATCTGTCTCTCGGCAAGACCACAATTAAGTCTACATGTAGTTTCCAGCATTGCTGAAATATTCATTTAGATAAAAGCAGAAAGAAGATGAGGTGGGGCACATGGACAGAGTTCCTCTCCTCTTCTGCACTGAACCTTCTGTTTTTTTATTTCAAATCAATAATTACTAAACAAGCTTCACCTTCGTATGGCCCTGAACTCTCTGCTACAGTTGTCTGTCCCTCAGCCTCGACCTGCCAAAGCATGTACACCGGCTGCACTTTTATTCCCCAGTCTCAGTTCGTCTACTCACAGCTGATTCAATTCAATGTGGCGGTTGGACTAGTGAGGGTACAACTGACTTCCCCTAAGGAATCAGGGTGTGATCATGGTCATAGCTTTTGCCGTTTCTTTTCTTTAGCCAAGCTCATTCTTTGCCTTGTTTCTCTCACCCTGTCAGCCAGTTTGGATACAAGTGATAAGCGACACTTTGAGAACCACTTGTTAGTCAAGTGACATGTTCCTAAGCAATTATGCCTATAAATGTTAACTGCTGTTATTTCCAAAAAGAATCTGATTGGTCTGTGCTTTCCTTAATTATAGGCAACCTTAGTTATTCTAATGGGGTCATCTATTAATGCAAAAATTACTTTAGCTTTTTGGAATTAAAATTTTATAAGTAGCAGTCAGAATGGTGGTTTAATTAAAACTACTGCCTCACAGCATGAAGGTTCTGGGTTCAAACCCAGCCTGTCTGTGTGGAGTTTGCATGTTGTCCGTTTGTCCATGTGGGTTCCATCCAAGCACTCCAGCTTCCTCCCTAAGTCAAAAGACAGGTGAGGTTTATTGGTGACACCAAATTCCCCTTAGGTGTGAGCAAGAGCCTGAATGGTAGTTTGTCTCCATGTGTTAGCCCAGTGATGAACTGTCGACGTACCCCGCCTCTCGTCCAGTGATGCTGGAATCACCTCAAGCCTCCTGTAACTCTGGGGATTAGCAGTTACCGATAATGGATGGATTTATAAGGATTTCTCTTATGTAAAAAAAGAAAAAACCTCAAAATATTTTTCCTTAAACATCCTTATATCCCATATTTAACCAGCCCTGATTACTGGCTAATAACCTTTTATTTTTTCGGCACATGTGATGGAACAGAAAGTCATACACAAAAATACACCTGAAACTGGCTCAAGTGTAATATTTGAATATTAACGTTTTTTGTAGTACTTTCTTTTTAACTGTTGGATGATTGTGGTCTCTTGATGAGTTTCAAACAAAGAAATGATGGTTGCAGAGGTTTTTCCATCTAGTGTGAAACAAATGGCCAGTTTCACATCATTTGAACCCTTTCAATGCCATTCACTGATTTCCAAACATTAGTAACCTCTTACTTCTGCAGGGCTTAGCCGGGGAGCCAGGTTTTCCAGGGATGCCAGGTGCCATGGGAATGCCTGGGTTCAAAGGTCACAAGGTGAGAGCCAGCTGATACACTGACCTAATATACATGAACAAAATAAAATAAATGACCTACATGGTTTTGCTTAAACTCAGTGAAGTCTACAAATTGGCTGCAGAGGGTACACTCGATGAATGATTTATGGCTTTAGCTGTCAGGAGTTTGTAAATTTACATGTTGCACTGGAGACATATCCACAGCTTAACATAATACATGCTCATTAATGTATTATTCATATTTTGCTTAGATGACATGAATAATGTTAATGATGCCGAAGGTTGTATGCCTTATGTCGTACGCCTTGGCACATAATACATACAGTACAAGCAGTCCTAATCCGGATAAGTCTGGTTAACATGATGTATTTTGTTTTCTGTACACTATGCTGTCAACTATCATTGATTCCTCTAGTAGTATTTTGATATTTAGATGTCATGCTGTCAAAACTACTGTACATAAAACATTCTCTAATGATGAGTGTTGTATTTTTAGGGGGAGAGAGGAGAGACGGGCTCAAAAGGACATCAGGTACTGTACTCTGTCTTCACGCTTGTACTGGAGGTCATGGGCACGTGATCCTGAGATTATATGTATTTGAAAAATTCCTTTCTAACAATTTCTCAACTCATTTTCTGCACTTCAGTATTAAAATATTTTTTATGACTTATCCATTTATAATAATCATTTTGCCTTGTATTGCCCTAATTGTCATGATTTCAAATTGCAATTATTTAACAAAACTTAAGTAAAAGAAATGAGCGAGGATACAGATTTGTCAGTGTGGTTGTTTGAATGTGAATGTTTTTATTTGTAGACTTTAGAGAACAAGCATTAGCTTAAAGACAGAGGGCACTGTATAGATGATTCTCTGTCTGGATGTGATATTTCCTGTTATTTAGACAATAGTTTTATTCTGTGTACGAGTCTCTAAGACAAACAGAAAGTGCAGTATCAGATTGTAATTACTGCAAAAGGGGTGTCATGTAATTCCTCATGGGATGGGCCACTTTGTGGCATGACACAAAATTAAATTAATTCATAACAATACTTGTTTTGCGAGTGACATTAAAGGTACAGCTCTCTTTTCATTATGCAGCCCTGTGCTGTTTACATAAATAATGCTTGTATCTTGTACTTTGTACCTTAAACTGTCAACGCGAATGTGTATTTCATTTCCTACGTCAGTGTGTTCAGCTTACCAACAGCATACAGTGCCGTCACACAGCGCTGAAGCACATTTTGATTAAGTGACCCAATGATGTCTTTAAGGTACTACGTAGGTAACCGTGTGAGCTTTTCCTGTCACTTTCTCAACTGTATGAAGACCTTTTAAAGTAATACAATATCTGCAGTACACGTTTTTGGAATCACATACACATATATTTTCATCTATGGGTTTTGGAAGAGGACGCATTATGACACTTATATTGTGACAGTTGTTATTTTTATCCTCCTTTTACAGCTGAATTGCTGTTTTGCAGCAATATTGCTGTTTGCTTTCTGATTGGACGGCCCCTGGTGAGAGGTGATATCAATTTCATTTAGGAAAAAATGAGTCTATGAAGTGCTTACACTAAATGCTCAGTAGATATAAGGAAATGTTAAGTATACTCCAGTATCTCTTACTTAGTGTAAATGTAAGAAGCCAATCCAAAATCTCTCTCTCTCTCTTTTAACCATTCTGTAAGAGTCTATCACAGCATTACTTGTGAAGACATTAGTATTGCAGCAACGAGACGCCACCCTTTTAGACTTTTGCCATCGTGAACACCGCATCAGTCACAAAATGAACAAAGAAAGCATGCGATGAATGCTCAGATTTAGTTGCTTCTCTTTGCATGCACTAATGGACAACAGTGTGAGAGCCCAGAGGAGCGGAGAAAAGAGAGCGGAGTGTGTGAGACAGCCACACACGAGATAAAAAGTCAGGTTTGTTAAAGGTCACTGCGAGCCAATTCTTATCCCCTCACTCGCTGGGTTTCTCTTATTGGCTTCTAGTGGTAATCATGACCTTTTCTCCACTCACGCACACACATTCACATACAGAATGAAGACATGCTCCAGCACACAGTAGGACATACACACTCGAATCAAAGTACACATTTGTTGTACACATTCAATCTCACCTTTACACAACACACACACAGCACATGAAGCCATGGCAGTGCCTATGTAAATAGACTCACAGAAATCTTCAGTTAATCGTGATGTATCTCTTTGCAGGGGGAGCCAGGCAGAGATGGAGCTCCGGGGACTCCAGGTGTCACTGTGAGTGTTGTAGTGTCTTTCTGATTCCACTAGGTGTCAGCGTAGCTTATCTTTTGGCTGGTTGAGCAAGGAGACTGGGTTTTAAATATATGTGTTCGTGTGCGTGCGGAGACCAAATATCCCTGCAAGGGCATGAGAGTGAGGAGGAATACCTTAGCCTGTCCTCGCTTACAAGGGGTTAATTTTGGGTAAGAACTTGAGTTTTCTTTTTTTTTTTTTTTGAGTAAATGTCAGAAATCCCTTTGTACAAGTACTTTTAAGATTTTATCACAAAAAAAGACAGTAATGAACTCTAGTGATACTAGACCTCTCTGAAAATCACTTTACCAGGTGCTTCACAGGATTTAAATCGGGAAGCATCATAATGCAAAGACTAAACAGCCAACGGTACGAGCAAACAGCAGCACAGCACAGGATTAAATGAAACAGCAGACTAAATGAGAAGAGACAAAATAAATTTGAGAAATGAAATCATCACGCAAGCTCCAGACTGCATACAAGCTCTCAGGCCCTTCATGGCAAAGCCGCAGCCCACTTTGGTGTTTAGACTAAATCTCAGATAAACCAGGATTTGAGGATCATATTGTCATGTTTTAGATTCTTGGCCACAGTGAAGGCAGACGGAACAGCCTGAATCATGCAGGCTTCAAAATCACTGGTCAGTTTACAAGCAGTTTGCAACCTCAAAGCATCTGAACAGGCAAAAAAATCTGACAAGGTGAAGTCAGGACGGCAGGTGAAAGACAGGCAGCAGGTCTCATTTCAAACAGGAAATTTGTTGCACTTGTAGGCTATGTTACAACAAATAAAGTTTGACTGGGACATTTAGCAACATACACCTGTGACATGTTCAGTGATTTAAACAGAACACACTTAAGATTATTAATCCATAACAACAAACTTTTGCATGATTATATGAGAAATGTGCTAAATATGTACTTTTTGTTTTTTGCCTTTTGCTTAGTTGACATTCACAATTTATAACAAGCACCACGAGTTTGTCCACCCTTGTTTTTCCCCTCGGCCTGTTTTTGGGACTGGCATTTGTTTGTTTGTGGCAACCACACCCCTGCTCACGATTTAAGTCCAGGGTGTTTTTTGACTTTCATATATGATATCGATGGCTGAGTTCCCATGAAGGACCACACCAGTGTGACACAAAACCCCACAAAATTTTCCAAAATTAGCTACAGCCTCATTCACACATGTAGCATTTTCCCAGTAAGGGCTCATTTGTGACTGAGAGTCAGAATTGATTTCTGGTAAATCTGCACTGGTAATTTCCCACCTTAGGACCTAGGAGCTAGAGCTGGGGAGGCAGCATCTCTAAGGAACCAGTATATCGAGTGTAATAATTGTCATCTCAGTGGCTCATGGCTTCCCTGCCTCTCTGTCCCTCAGCATCTTCGAAAAAATCAACACAAACCCTCTCTTTAGTAGGGTGAATTATCTCTACCAAGCAACTTTCAGGTGTCCTGTAGTGTTTCTATAAGCCTACCCTGTTTCAACATGAGTGGCAGTGAACGGAGTTTAAAATGCAACCTGACATCTACTAAAAAATGCACATGGTTGAATTTCAACAACATTTATAAAATAAGAGCTCACATCCTAGGAGCATCTTTTAAGAGTTTACACAAAAAGATAAGGGCAATTTCTGCCAATCGTGAGAAATCAAAAATTAACCGGTATGGTCCTTTAACTGACAGAAAGCTCAGAGGACTATCATGATAGATCTTTTTACAGCTGACACTTTTAGTTTATCAGTGTAAAAGCACAAGTGTTTTACTATGATTATGTTCTATTCAAGTGTGCAAGTAAGACTTAACAGAGTAAAGCGTGAGACAGTGTGTGTGTGTGTGTGAGTGTGTGTGTGAGGCAGTTAAATGGAATTTTTCATTTATTAGCACCAGCATGTTCCTGGTTGGCTAGCTTGTTGAATTAGCCTGTCAGTTAGAGTTAAATTTCTAACCCTGCAAGTCACCCGACATCAAACTTCTATCACTGGCTTTATTAGCTCCATAATTTTGAAACTTGTTTCTACGCAAACAGTTGTGGTTTTAGAGAGAGCTATGTGTGGAACAAGTTAGTGAAAGGAGCTGAAACTTAGGAGAGGTGAAATTTGGGGAGAAGAGAAAGAAAAGTTCATCATGCATAAAATATTATTAATGAAAGATTTATGAGGAAATTCATGCTATGCACAGAATCTAAACCTAGCCGCACAAAATAAAATAAAATAAAATAAAAATTAAAAACAGTTAAGTGGCTAACAGAAAAACACTAAGTCAGTCTTATATATATATGTTTTGTATCCTTAAAGCTCCTGTATCACCTGCAAGGTAAAAACAAATTGCAAAAAATGTACTGAGGTAGCTGAAAGCACCTTGAATTGTGCATCACTTGCAGCCACTGTCTACCCTGGGATGATGTTCTAGTGCAAAATATCTTGCCAGTGCAACTGTTTTTAAAGAAAAGTTTTTTACATTTTTTTCTTTACTGGTTGATTTTTAGATGTTTTAGTCATTTTTATTTCTGTTTAATAGGGATTATCTGTTTTTGCAAGTGTTTGTAACCTCTCTTTTGTAGTATTAATTCTTCAAAGTTTTAACAAGTTACTTCCAGATTGTTTGGAAAACCACCACGGACTGCTTCCTGTTCAACACATCGAAACCTTTTACAGTGATAATCAATGAAATAGCAATAACAACATATTTGTTACAGAATATATTTACGGTCACTGATGCCATGATCACTGGACAGTCTGACCGAGACACCCCTTATAAATGTGCTTCAGTTACCACCAGCTCTCTTAAAATGCAATTATTTTCTCTCTAACTGCATGTTAATTAGAGTCTCGCATAGAAAAGACCCCATTGTAAACCACACATATGCAGACTGTCTGATTGAAATAGTGCAAATAGCACTGGAGCACTGAGACACTTTGCCGGGCAGGGCAGTGAGGGATGCATTTGACCATTTGCAGGCGCCTTTGTGAATTATATGGTTTAATTATGCAGGTTTAGTGGCTATAAAAACAGCACAATTCCAGTTATTAAATTACAGATAATTTCAAATATGTCAGAGTTAGATATTGGTTGATCTTGGCACTGAGGTGAAATGATATTTTACAAGGTGAGACAAGCATGTTTGCATCATTGATTTACCACGTTTATCCATGTTGAGATTATCACTCCTTATCAATATTTGAAAACGAACAAACATGATGATGTGAATTTCTGGATGATGTTCAATTTCCAGCTTTCATGCCACGCTTTGTAATTGATGCTTCTTAATAGGAACAAAATTTAATGAGTAGCATTTAGGAATTGACTGGAAAGTATTGATTACTGAGACATCAATCTTCACATCCCTAGATGGGGTTTAGGCAATGATTCCACTCAGAGGAGTGTTTGTGTGTGTGTGTGTGTGTGTGTGTGTGTGTGTGCGCGTGCGTGTGTGTGTGCACAGCAGTGGCTAAATTGCATCATGCGGAGACAAAGTTGTGTAGTCTTGTCTGTGACACTTGAGACAGATAAAATGAATGTATTTCTCAATATGCAGCTTAATGTTCACACTCTGTAATTCCAGTGCTGAGAGCAGCCCAGCCTCTGTGTGACACACTCTCAAGGCTAAATGCATCAGCAGTGAATCACAAGTGTGTCACTGCTGAAATGAATATCACATATTTTTGTCTTCAGACGGACTTCCTAATTCCTACTGGTTAAAATAAACATGAGTGCACTGCAGTTCAGAAGAGGGTGCGTTTAGTTTTCCTGGCTTCGTTCCTCATCACCACACGTGGCATTCAGATTAACATGCAAAAGCACGACTCTTGTGGATGTCACAGTGCAGATATCACTTTTTCACAAAGGAAACTACCAGATGTGTGTTGGTAGCAGTGTTTAGATCATGGCAGATTGGAACAGCATGTTTGTAACAGATCTGTTTGCTGTTACTTAAGGCTCATATGTTTGCACAGCCAGTGTTTTGTTAGTTTTTTAAAAAACCTCAATGCAAGATCCACTTGTGCTGAAGCCTTTGACTGTATCACACAGTCTTCCTCAGCAATCTGATTGGAGCTGGAGATAGTATTCAAACTCTTAATGATCGTGAGCACCTCTAGGATTTACAAACCATGTTGACTTACATGTCGAAGTTGACAGTTTGTTAAAATGACATACATAAAATATGACGAAGTAGGAAGGCAGATGCTTTAGCCGATCACACACATTAGCACAGGACTGTTGACACAAACAAAAAGCGTACTTCATGCACATTAATGAAGGAAGCAAGCATTAACACTGACAAGGGTATCATTTAAAGTTGAAGTGTTTGTGTTCTGTTAGATGTGGGCTCAGAACAGTCTCATTTACATGTAAATGACTCGCCACTCAAAAATATTTCTTTTTCTATATAATCTCAAAAATTCCACACAGAAATTAAAAAGGTTTTTACAAATGTATTTCTGATATACACACAAGTATTTATTGTTTTATATGTATTCAATGGAAATCCTTAAATATATCTATTTAAAAGAATTAGCAGTTTTCACATTAGCAGCCAAACAGACAATGGGACAAGTGGGACACATGGGGTGCATTCTTGTGATTGGCTGAAATAGAGGGTTCAAGGTTCAAAGTTCAAGGAGTCTTTAATGTCCCCATGGGGCAAATCGT
>JAPZDX010000013.1:19693009-19704536 GCA_029783625.1 Naso annulatus | reverse complement strand
TATATAGGTTGTATCAAAGATAGTTTTTCTTTGTAGATAATGAACTGACACTGGAACATCGCACACATTTTCACACATCAAGAAACTTTTTAACTTTTTTTTTTTTTTGAAGGTAATAAGGTCACAGAAACAGTTTTTGATGTCACCTAAAGGATGCCTCCTTATAGCACATTGTTGCCAAAAGGGTCAGGGAATTTGTTTCTGATCCCTTTGGCCTTGCAGCTTGGTATCACCGCCTGGTTCTGGCTCCCGAACATCCATGGTACCAGATGGTAAACTGGCAGTATGCACTACACTGGTACTCTCTGTTGTCAGCCTCTGGGTCCTGGCTGTCATTGAGAGCGAGAATGTCATTCCAGGTCTGCCGAGCCAAACGCAGGATGCCCTCCTCTGGACAGTGCAGTTCCATATGTGCCATCCTACTGAGCACCTCTCAGTATCCTCACTGCAACATTTATTTTCCAGATCTGTCGGCAGAAGCCGGCAGTTCAGGCAGGTGCACCATGGCGACTGTCCTCTGTCTAGAACATGGTCTCCTAGTGTTGCTCGTCGCTAGTCTGTAATGTCCATAAAATCCCCTGACAGATGGGTGTCCACCGTCTGTGGGATCTGTCCCTCACCACCATCTGTCCTTCTCATCTGTGGTCAGTTGTTAAAATCCTCTCTGGAAATTCAGGAAAAACATCTGTTTATAACAGGTAAACAGCCTTATAACAATGTTTCGGCTTATAAGTACAATTTCCAATACATAAAACGTTTGTCATTATCTAATGCCCCTTTAACATGACACAACATGTAAAAAGGATTGAGAAAAAAAAAGACTCCATCTGCTCATGACAGTATTTCCACAGTGTTCATTGTAGCGGGGCACAGGAACATATAATCATCTTTCTTCTCTTTGCTGCATGTCTGCAAGGTTAGCACCCTACACTGCACACTCAATAAAGCAGTTATTGCCACTATTTTATTTATGCACTGTGCTAAAATCTCAGATGAACAATTATTTTACGACAATGCACAGAGCTGACAAGCAGTTGTGATCATCAGCTAATTGATTATCCTGTGAAACCCTTGGTGTAAAGTTTTTTTTTATTTTTTTATTTTTATTTTTTTTAACTTTGGGGGTCAAAGTTTTATTCATTTTTTATTCATAATCTGCAAAGTGGGAGACACGTTATGTGAACATATGTCAAGCAGGGTACAGTGTACATTTGAGACCACGTTGGCTAGTTTAGTGTTGGCTGTAAAAAAAAATTCTGATAAATTAGGCGAGAATGGAACAAAAGAAAGGAGCCAAGTCAAGCAGCTACAGTAGAGAAGAAGCTGCATGTCTGTCTGCCACTGTACGTGGGCAGAATTCATGTTCAGAGAAGCATCGATGTGCATCCAGCTAATATCTTGGAAGAGATACCTGTTTATGTGTATGTTCACTGGCAGAGTGTCAGAGGGTATTAAGAATCAGTCACACCCGCTCTTGGCCTAGCAGTTAGTGGACAGTGCAAAAAATCTGCAATTAGGCAGTGAAATTAAGGATTTGTTATTATGGGATATGGTGATTTAGAATTAGGTTGCATTAACTTGATGTACTGATTTAATGCACCACCCTGTGAGCATGTTGACCCAAATAAAGCACACCCGTGATGTTGCATGATGAACAGGTGCTTGCTGGGTCTAGTTTGTGGATACCTTCATTGAGATGTGTTAGGCCTGTGTGCTGTTTGCATGACAATAATCCCTGTCACAATATTCAGCTCAATCATTTTTTGAATGGAAGGGCTCAGTGGGAGGGAGAGGATGAGGTAACTGGTTATATTATGTTCTCAGAATGAGTGAGCAGATTAGCTGAACATAGAGCAGATTGAGGAGGACTTCAAAGTGCAGAATACCCTTCAGATAGCTGAGTACAACACTAAACTCACTGATGGATGTTATTTTCTCTCCAGACGAAAACATCATCAACAACTGTGTAGCCTAGAAATGTAGAAGTGTAGTAGTGTTTGTGTGCAGTACGCAGTGTGTAAAAACTGTAGTACTCCTTTGCTTTACAGCTTGTTTATCTGTTGTAGATGTAGTTTGGAAGTTTATATTGTTCTTACAAATCTGTGCAGTCTATTTTGATAATTTTTTCTACTGTTAATTTTATAACAGGACTTTCAAAAGTCATTTATTTATTTATGTGTTTGTTTCTTGGTATGGACACAGATACAGACTTTTTTGAGTGTGTTTTATTGTATCACCTTTCCACTGGGAACACAGTACACACTCAAGAACTTGCTCAGAAATACTTGGTAGTATGGAATTAAGACACGCAGCAGCTTATACCAACTGTACAGCTTATACTTAACTAAAAGTGCAATTTTATACCCAACAGACAAATAGCCTTTTTCAAATGACAGACATGTTTGTTTGCTGTCTTGTATGATTTTATTTTGTCTGTGAATTATTTTCTTAGTTCCATGTGGCACCAACTGTAAGACACAGATCTCAGTTTTAACTTTACTGGTTCGACTTTTGAAACAGCAAAAATCACCAGTATAAAGTTCATTTTTCCAAATGATTCTGTATTGTGTGGTGAGATGAAGATTGCAGCATCTAGGGTCTGCTAGCAGGATTTAAACAGAACTTTGTGTCTTGTTTATTGTTTGTGAGGATCAAACTGCAGCCCCAAGGATATATTCTGGCTTATCTCTGTCTAGGTCAATCCCTTGTGTGGTTTTAACAATGATGATTGGTCTGTGCTTAGCATTCACACCATAGCCTTTGCAGACAATCACTCAGTGAGTACAATCATAACCAAGAGAATTATACCTCAGCTGAGAACTGAAGATGAAAAGTTTTCTCTCTCTTACAAACTAAGCAATTAAATTTTCCAACTTAAAACAACTTGGAATACATAAAGAGTTATATGGACACTGAAAAGGAGGCAAAGTGGGAGAAAATTAGCTTTATGTTTCCTAAAAGATATCTGCATTTTATGAGCATGTTTAATTTTTTTCGATGTGTAATCTCTGTGAAAAATCTAGGTTTAATTATATCATTCTTTTCATCGAATTTTTATTTTCTTCCTGGTGTTTCTGGTTTTATACACTTCACTAATCACAAACAAGATGTAACAACCAAGCAGCAACCACCAGAACTGAATGCTGTAAGTGTGTATCTTGGAAGCAATTACTATTATTACTATTACTATTACTATTACTATTATTTGCAAGATGGCAGCGCATTCATTAATGCCTAACAGTGAGGGTCTCTCTCCTTGGCATGAAGCTGATGTTGAAAACAACCATTTTCGTGTTTCCACTGACAAACTGCCTCCTTCACAGCCCTTTTGGTTCAGCCCTCCCACGGGCTGCGATGAGCGTACATTCGACTCAAGCTGCGGCGGTGAGGGCTCTCTCTCAGCTTACAAAAATGTCCACAGAGGCTCCCAAAATGTTTGCCTGCCCGCTATCAGATCACTACTTAGTGTGGCAAAGTTTTTACCCTTAAACAAATGGATGGGAATTTTAATAAAAAAGAGCTACACTATCCAGTTCGCCAGCCCCCCTCCACTATTCAACGGGGTGCTAGAGTCAGTCATGTCGTCTCAGTCAGAGTCAGCTGCTCTGACAACAGAGTTGAAGGAGCTCATGGAAAAAGGGGAATTTCCAGAGTACCAGCAGCAAGGAAAACGAGGGTTTTTATTCACGTTAAATTCTTTGTGCCGAAGAAAACAGGCGGTATGAGGCTGATTCTCGATCTGGCTCTCTTCAACAAACTCATAATAAAGGGGCCCTTTCACGTGTTCACAATAAAGCATGTTCTGGAGTGTGTGCATCCCAGCGACTGGTTCACTTCCATTGACCTAAAAGACGCTTATTTTCATGTGCCAATCATCTCAAAGCACAGGAAATTCTTATTAGTGGATAGACGCTTAGCGCTATCTACTGTCAAAACATAAGCTTCATCTTGCCACGAAGGGTTTGGAGAGAGATCAGTTTTTGTGCACCCGCTGGTTAAGCATTTTCTGAAAGGAGTGGGGAGACAGTGGCCTGTTACACGTCCTTTGGCTCCACAGTTGGATTTACCTTTGGTTTTACGCGCTCTTGGAGATCTCCCTTTCGAGGTTTCTGTCCTTGAAGACAGCGCTCCTCCTAGCCTTGACTTCGGCTAAGTGACCTATGTGCACTCTCAGTCTCCCATTCTGGTCTTATTATCAGGGATGATGGGAGTTCAGCCGTGCTTAGGCCAAACTCAGCATTAATGCCTAAAATTATTACCAGTTCCTTTCGATCTAGAGCTGTTTCCCTGGATGTTTTTTTTCCTCCCCCTCACAGGAATGAGATGGAGGAAAAAAATCACATAGCCTTTGCCCGGTACTCGGTTACTCTGTCTCATTATGTCACACGCACGGCAGAGCTCAGACAGACTCAACAACTGTTTGTTCATTATAAATAACATTCTCAAGGATGTCCCTTGTCAAAGTAGCGCCTGGCTCATTGGGTGTGTGAGGCCATCACATGTGCATATGATGCTGCTGGAGTCGAGCCTCCACCTGATATTTGCACACACTCCACCAGAGCCTTGTCTTCTACCACGGCTCTCCTCAGGGGGATGACAGTGGAAGACATTTGTACAGCGGCTTCATGATCTTCATCGTGTTCTTTTATACACTTCTACTTATGTGATGCATCTGTGTTCTCACTGACTCTTTCAGTTTTAGGCATGCTTAATGATCAGTCAGACACTGTCAGTTCTGGGCACGCTGCACATTCACTCTCTCTGCCGTAGAGCCGGTGTGTATATTCTGCTGTGTGCGCTCACAGTGCAAAACGATCTTCTTACCTTGAGATCTTAATAGTTTATTGCTCTCCTCTGTGCCTCTTATGTTATGGACGTGTTTTTTTTAATGTAAATTATCGTCCCTGCTCTCACAGCAGCAGGTGTATGCTTGCCTGCCTCATGCGTAGTGGCACTATTCTTCCTGTTCAGTCAGTGTGGGAGTGGAGAGTCTTGGATCAATTATTCTACCTTATTATGCACTGTGTTTGTAAGTGTTTGTAAACTGGTGTGTTAATGTTTCTGACTCTGGTGTTCAGAGAGGCTTTGACCACATTAGCTTTGCCCTTATCCTAATAGCAACAGCTCTTAGAAGGCAAAGCCTATACAAAATAGAACATTGGTTACGCATGGTAATCCAACATTCTATGAGTATAGGCGTAGCTCTCTAAGCTGCAGGCCCCTCTGTCTCACCTTTGTCAGCTGAAGAAAAAGCTGGCTTTTATGGGAGCAGAGCTCAGGTCCTGATGGTGTTTTATACTGCTCAAGAGGACCAGAGAGGAGCCACTGTATGGTACAGTGGCTCCTCTCTGGGTTCATTCCTCTGTGCATGCACGAGGGATAAACCCAATATTGACAGCTCTTAGAGAACTACACCTATACTCATAGAATCTGGGGTTACAATGCATAACCAACGTTTTGGACCCACATTATGGATGCACACCATCTTATATATTCTTTTTTATGGTTTCACAGTGTAATATGTAAAGTATTCATTGTGTCATTGTGGCAGCTTATCCTAACTCTTAATCATAAAACGATGGACTCTATGAAAAATTACTTCTTGTTTTTTGCATTCAGCGTCATCCTTATTCATAGAACTACATAATGTGGAGTACCTTCTAACAGCAACCTGTCAATTTCTTTACAATGCAACAAAATTAGAGTAATCTGGGATCAGACTTGATGAGAGACAAAGCCATTGTGGATTGCACACCAATAATCCCAACTGTATGTGAGTGTGTTTGAATTACCACAGGTCAACCAGAGATTGAAAGCCTCATGAAGTCAGTAACGAGCGAATCTGCCAGGTGCTCCCTCAAGCTTAGCTGAGCATCTGTTTCAATCAACAAGTCACACAACAAACATCCCACAGGTTGAGCTGCTACTGCTGAATGTGAAGGCAGTATCGGCACTTTATTTTCTGAAACCCTCCTCTGTGCTTTCACCGTGTGCAGTTCAGACATTCAGACAGGCTGCCCTGATGGTTATTGAATAAAATATGAAGGCTTCCCATTGACAGAGGAGGAAAAAAATAAAATAAAATAAAATAATAATTTTAAAAAAATCCTTGGTAATATCAGTATGCTATCTTTGTGAATACTTCCATACGAACACAAGATTTGAAGGTCTGATGATTTGGCAAGGTCCAGCATTTTGCCTTTATCACATTAAATCCCCTCGTATTGATCCTGTAAAACAACTTGAGCTCCTTGACCTTATTTTACAAACAGACACTGTGACATTGTGCTGGCAAATTAAAATTCAAAGCAACCTCCCAAGTGTAAAAAAAAAAAAAAAGGGGGAAGAGACAAGTAGCAAGACAGAAAAAGAGAGATAGAGAGATAGAGGGCAGGAGAGAATGGGAGACCTTAAATAAAAGGTGTCATCTTCCCCAGTGGAATTTTAATGAAGAGAACTCTTAGTCTTTCCCAAAGAGAGAGGAGCAAATAGCAGCTGCAATTTATCAGCAAACCAGAGCAAAATGTCCCCAGTCAGAGGAGGAGGATGCTTCTCATTAGTGCCTTTATAAACTACAAAAGTAGGTATGATAGCGAGCTGCCAGTTCTTTAAAAAAAATGAAAATTACAATGGAGCTTGGAATAAAAGTAGCTTAACTGATCAATGGGGGGAAACTAGGTCACTTAATCTGTGAATAAGGATTAAAAAAAAAAACATTATATACAGTAGTTTTTTAAAAATAAAAGATTAGCGATTGCTGACATATGCAGTCAAATGTATGTTCAGGAGACAGTAAAGAACTCATTTAAAGGTTTACTAGGTTAAACATTTTGAATTTTGCATTAAAATTGTATTCATTACAGCAAAAATTTAAAAGAGGCACAACAGTAACTTGTACTCGTCATTTTCTTTTTTCTGTGTTGCAATTTGGATTGGACCATTTAAGTTGTCTAACGTCCAGGCCACACGTCATGCATGAGCAGTGTATCTGTGTGGCGTGACCTATGTTTTTTTTTTTATGCCCATGTTAAGAGATTAGAGCAGCCACACAACATGCACCTCTCACACATGCCTACATATTGACATCATACCAGCCACATTCACTATAGTTTGAACGCAGACATGATAAAAACATTCTAAATAAATCACGCAAAGTAAAGGGGAATTGCAGGATTTTTTTAAATTTAAATTGGTTAATTCAGTTATGCACATGTAGCACTGCAAAAGGAACATTTCCCGTTTGTAATTATAGGAACCATCTGTCAGCAATATATTGTGAATTCTGCTAACATCTTTTATTTTCCCATGGTGTACATCAACTGAGATCACTGGGTAAGCATACATATGATAATTCTTCAATCATTTCCCCAACTGTCCCACACACCCACCCATATCCCATCCCAAACGACAATCACTCATAAAGAACAATATCAGTTAATGACAAAACAAAACAAAAAAATTAATTTTAGGTCCATAATTTGGGGCAACCAGTGGCTCAGTTGGTGGAGCAAGCACCCCATATATAGACCAGATCCTGACCAAGGCACTGACCAAAATCTGAAGTTGGTCCCTGTGTGCTGGACTGCGGCAGCCCACTGCTCCTAGCATGTGTAGTTAAGGTTCACTAGGATGGGTTAAATGCAGAGGATGAATTTCCCCGAGGGGCTCAATGGAAATATTATTATTATTAGAGCCCCAGCAGCGAAAGCGGTGGGAGGACCTATTAATATTCAAGGAATTATTATTATGCTACACAACTGAAATGGCTTTTTAAGGGCTTAAACATGCTCAAAAACTCATGAAACTTGGCAGACTGGTCAGTTGTGGTGAAAATCTATGTATTTCATTAGTTTCGCAAGTGGGCGGGGCAAATGGTTCCACAGCACCCCCTAGAAATTTTTAAAAATTGATTAAAAATCAGTATTTGACCTAGGAAGATGAATTTTGGCAGGCATGTAGAGCATGCCAAGACAAACAGATTTGCGCTCTTTGACTTTTTTGTCAGATTGACAGGAGACCCGCTATTTTGAGTTGATTTTCAAAATAAGGTCATTTTTAGCAATTTGCAGGCATTGTAATTTAATGAACTCCTCCTAGGGATCTTATCGGATTTTCACAAAAATCGCTGTGTGTACTTTTGACCCCTTTGGGATTAAAAGTTATTCAATTCTTTTGTGTTAGAGTCATGGTGTGGGTGTGGCGGGGCCGCCATTTTGAGCATTTTGCCAAGGAAAATGAAATGCTTATAACTTGAGTGTACATGGTCCAATATGCATCAGAGTCCCGCCCTGAACCCATTCACATGCTGATATTCAGCCATACTCAAAGCCCCTCATCCTGGCAGCAGGAAATGACCATAATTTGACATGTGTCACACTTTAATGAACTTGTCCTACAGATTTTATCTGAATGTCCTCAAATATGGTGTGGACATTCTTTAGACCTGTGACATGAGAAGTTATTAAAATCTTTCGTTTTGGATCAACGGCATGGGTGCGACAGGGCTGCCATTTTGAGCATCTCGCCATGAAAAAGGAAATGCTTATAACTTATAACTTTAAATATTTCACACGGGTGTCAGCCTGAACACATTTGTATAACAATATTCACTGACGGTCGTAGCACCACCTACTGGCAACAGGAAATTATTTGATTTATTCTACGATCTGCAACTCCTCAAAAGTTCAACTGACTCTACTGCATTTGGATATGAATAATGTTTACACTTCATGATGCTGAATCGTTAAACATGGGAGGTTTCATCAAACGCCAGCATCACAATGACGGCGTTATTCGCCATGGACAGGAAGTTGTTGTAACTTCACTTTATGTTATCCGATCTGTCTGAAATTTTAAATATAAGCTTAGAATGCCCCTCTGAGAAGACTGACATGCCAACAACAGCTCACGCACACAGTGCCCCCTACTGGGAACAGGAAGAGGGCCTGTTATTAAAGCAATTGTATCATTTTCAAGAAAATATCGTCTTGTAGACAGCGCTCACTGCTACTATGTGCTTTTTGCCCGACTGAGGCCCTCCCCAATGGACGCTGCGGTGCAAGGGCCTGTTCACCGCTGCATGCAGCTTTGATAATGATAATAATAATCATTATTATTATTATTATTGAAATGAAGGAATGGCTGACAGTGACTATTCTAATTAAAGAAAAACTTCAGAATCACAATTCCAAAGTTCTGTTTTGAATTCTTTACTTGACAGTTGCCACTAGCACACAATTCACATACAATCATCCCAACTGTCTGAAAGAAAATATAACAGAAAAAACAATACTGAATTACCACAAATGAAGTAGCTGCAAATGGCGCTCTAGGCTGACAAAACAAACAATACTACAGAATGTCCAGAAGGTGGCCCCCTAGCACTGTAATATGTACACCATATGACAAAGAGCCAATAAAACAGGTACTTATCTGCAACAGAGGAGAAATGAATAATCTGAATATAACCCAAATGAACTCAAAGCAATAAAGTCAATCCACACAGATACTGTGAAACACATTATAAAGATTTAAAAAACGCTACATGAACAGGATGGACATGCACACACATAATTAAGTTATATAAACTTCAATTGAACGTAAAATTACAAAATACTCAACTATATCACACTTCCATGGAGTAACAATGAAGGATATGTGATACTGAGAAGAGGGCATTATTGGTATTTGAAGATGGTAATGGATGGGGTTGGCCATCTGCACCATGTGCTCAGCCTCTCGTTATGGAATCTGGCATGCACTGCTCCCAAACTGGCTTAAATAACTATCCCAAAATACTCTTAATAGTACAATACCATAAGATGTGCAACCTCTTTAATATATCTGTTATACAACACTAACCTTATACATTTATGCACACCAAAAGGGACAGCTTGTCAGTTCTGAATCTGTGTGAAACGGAGAACAGAAATTGCCATTCAACCCTGTCAGAGGTCTTCTCTGTATCCAAAGATAGAAGCAGAGAAGGCCTCTGGCAGGTGTCCAAATAGATTGTTACATTCAAGAGTCTCCTAATATTGTCAGCAGAGTATCTTCTTTTAGAAAACCTGACTGGTCCGGGTTGATCAGCTTAGGTTAGATGGATTCCAGTCTTTTTGCTTCTTAGTAATAATCCTGTAATTGTGATCCAGGAAACTGACAGGGCTATATGAGGAACAGTTTAAAGGGACCTTTAAAGGGAATTCTCTTATGAAAGAAATTATTTATCACTGACATAAAAATGAGGTGAAGATCAGTCTGAAATTCTTTATAAGAATTCACTGGAAAGCCATGCAGTCCTGGACTTTTATTTCTATTCATTGCTTTAACTGTCCCCGGAACCTCTGCTGTTGTAAATGGAGAATTAAGGTGTTAATCTGATTCAGACAATTTAGGTAAATTAATGCCTTGACGGTAGATGTTTAGTTCACCTCGAGAATAACTGCTGTTGGATTTGTAGACATTGTTATAAAATTCATGAAGACCCTATTGATCTCTTTTGGATGATAGGTTATAATATTATCTCCGACATGAATTGCTTTGATAACCCTTGCTGCTTAATCCTTTAATAATTGATAGGCTAATAATATGTTAGGTTTATTGCCCAATTAATAATGCTTCTCTCTCTCTCTCTCTCTCTCTCTCTGTCTTTTTTTTGTAATTTCATTTAAGAGGCTATGATTTAGTGTAACTCTGGCCAAAGTTATGTAGCGAAACTACATGAATTATCAATATTAATATAGAGTATTAATGTAAATTTTAGTATTAAAATTTGCCCCATTTAGAAAGAAGACATGTGCATGTAATGTTGAAGTAACAATGTAACTTAGTCATATAATGTCGTATAAAGATGGAACTTGCACTGATTCTAAATAAAAACAGATGATGAGAATGCTGAGCGACCTAATGAGTGGCTAAAACAACTGCTTCATCATGATTTCCATAATGTCTTCAGAAAGGCGCACTGAAGTCTCTGACTCTTGCGTATTTTATTACCCAAAGGAATTTCACAAGTTCCTGTTGGAGAAGAGGGGAAAGGCACTGAAGCCTTTGTCTTTACGGCTGTGTATCCTTAGCGATGGAGGTTTTGACCAATCAGGAGACTTCAAGTTCCAAGCTGGGAAGCCACTCATTGTAAATGTGTTGATTTGAAAATAAACACAGCAGGCCCGCAGAAGGATTAGCTCCAAGAGGAATGTGGCTCCAGGATGAGAGCTGTTATGTTAAGGGACAGCTAATAGAATTCAAATGAAGAATGAAGGATTGGGAATAATGTGATGCATAATGTCATATGGGTGTTACAGTTGACGGGCATGTCTGCTACAGTTAATTTTCCCCAGTCATCCTCTGTAGGAGCAGTCTTATGAAGTGTTTCACATTAGGGATGAGCGAGTACACCACTATCTGTATCTGTATCTGTATCTGTTCAACCATCTAAATTATCTGTATCCGTATCTGTACTCGGAGTGGGCGGGGCCTAAACCGGAAGTGGGTGTGATTTTACTGGAAATGGGTGTGGCTTAAATCG
>JAPZDX010000013.1:19599541-19610048 GCA_029783625.1 Naso annulatus | reverse complement strand
CACCCTGGTCTCAAACTGCGCACTCAGGTCTGTGATTGGGTCTCTGCAGTCTGAAGGCAGAAATACTCAGAGATGGTGTTGACTGCTTAGTTCTTCTTCTGATGTGTCATGTAACATGAGAGAAATGCCACATGAACATGTGAACAAGGTGAAAAACCTGATTTTCACTGGAGGAGGTCTTTAAGGTCATACCTGCATCTATTGAACAGGTAAAAAAGGGAAACATTTTTCTTCCTTAAGTGTTCATGTTTCCAGCTTTCCAACAGAATCCAAAGAGTATGGATCCTAATAATTTACTGTCCTCCCAGCCAGCTGTGTAGTAGCACCATACAGCCAAAATTTCACATTGATCAGTCTGTTCTTTAATTAGCTATGTCAAAAAGAATACGATGGACAGTTTTTTACAAAATTTGCTAAGGATGCATTTTGTGTGTGTGTGTTGGGGGAGACATCTTCATGAGGATCAGGGCGGGGATTCCACTGGTGGAATTTGCCCATCACTGCCCCTCTTTCTGTTTATTATAAGTTGTTTATGTAAGCCACTTGTAATTCATCCTCTATCCAGCAGCAAAACCTAAAACTCACAGACTGACTGGGATGAGATTTAAAAAAAAAAAAAAAAAATCCATTGACAATTTTCTTTATGTGCTTAATTGTTACTTAGATGAATTGAAATGAACTATGTGTGTATGTACAATGTAAAGCTGAACTTTACATTCACAAGCTAAAAAAAAACTGCAGAGTGTAAATTGTTTTTGAGGTTTAAATAAAAGACAAAGTATAAAAAAAAGTTTATCTCAGCATGTTATCAAGCATTATTCATAGTAAATAATGTTATTGACTATTATTCCATGGGACCAATCTCAAACACAAATCTGATATGTGACATAGTATGTAAACCACATGTAGTGTAAATGTGTGTCTCACACTTAGATGCATGTACTGCAGATATGATGTTAATATAAGTTACTATTAATGGTTATGTCATAAACTTTGTCAAATTGCATCCAGAAGAGATTAAAATTTGATTCGAGTTTTAATCAATATCAGTCTTAATAGTGTTCTTTAACAAATGGCCTTAATGCTTGCTTGAGGCTGTTGCATCCTCACAGAAGTTGCCATGCAGCAGATAAAGTGGCCATGAAGTTAAATTCCTGGCCTAATGAGGAAAGGTAACCATGCAGCAATGACCCACATCAAGAGGAAGGGTGGAGTCAGATCTGTATCCCTGTAAAAGGAATCTGGAAAACAGTGGTGTTGACATAACGCCGAGGGGCAGACCCCGACCAAACAAGTGGAGGCTTTACCCTGAGGTGGTGCAGCTAATTTGGACCCTGTTTCAGATGGATAAAGTAGACCCACCACTCACTGTCTTTCTGCCTGATGTTCCCTGATGCTGAAAGCTTTTGCACACACACTGTAGCCAAGAACGCTGCTTTACCCCTTCCCTCCTATTCGTCTCATTCCCCAACAGCTGGAGATAGTCAGACAAGAAAGGTTGATGATCCTCGTAGCCTAGAAAAACATTTAGCACTTGGATACATTAAGATGTCTCAAATTTTAGCATCTGAGCACTGGACTATCCCCAATTTTTTTTGGAGCTCTGTCACAGAATTTGTGAAATAGGCACATTGCCAACACTGGGCCATACTCTCCAGGCTTGGCTTCTGAGAGGGCCAGGCTGAGGTGGGCTGGACTGAGACAAAATTACATCTGCTAGAGCCAGTGGGTGTTGGAATGTATATTGAACGTACTGCCCTCATCAGATGCACCAAAGAGCTGTTTGTTGTGCTTTGGTGATGGAGTGGTTGGTAAGGCTCCGACAAAGAACTGTCTTGCTGGATGGCTTTTTGAGTGCATCCACCAAACTTACAGGCAGGTTTGAAGAGACCCTTCTACTGTGGTCCATGCACACTCTACACAGTGTGGCAGAAAAAAGTATCAATTATTGCGGTTTTAAATTTATCTTCAAGCTAAAATATGTAACCATTTTGCATTAAAATAAAAAAAAAAGTTATATATATTGTTAAGTTGTATGCTGACAATAACGCAAATGTTTCCATCAGTTTTCAAACTCAGACAAAACCATAATTTTAATAAAAGAAACATATTGTTTCTTTTACTCGTTTGTCAATGATGTCATACCCCCTCCTACCATCTGCAAATGACCGTTGTTTGGCTCCATAGAAAATGTTTATGATTAGTGAAAGTGGTCAGCTAGCTAAGCAGACATTGTATTTGTGGTGACTATCCTACATCAAACAAATTAACTTACGTTTCGCCAGTTAAATGCTTTTAATGTAAAGCTACAGCTGTAGGAAATGTTCCGTTTGCATTAGCAGGACTTAATACTGCACTTTAAAATTTTTTTGCTTTGTTTTTTTTTTTTTCTTCAAGTAGAAAGCCAGTGTATACCACAGATTACCTTTAGTGTCACGGGTTTATTAGTCGATGGGAAAGTTTTGTCACAGCAACTGCACTAGACAGATGAGCAAACACTGCTCTTTACCACTGCGCTGAACGTGTGCCTCACGCAATGCTCTCTAGTCACGGAATGTGACACATCTGATCACTTTTTATCTGCAATGGTGCGATGAAGATACCAACTACCATGATCCCATGCTACACCATGACATCATCAAACTCTGTTTTGATTAAGAGCCCCTCAGAGGCAGAAATTACATATATATATATGAACTTAATGTTAGCTATTATTAAAACAATGCAATCAATATCTCGGCAATAAACAGTACAGAACAGTACAATATCTGTTGTTTGTGCCTGATTTTTTTTTTTTTTTTTTAATTTGTCCTCCAATTTCAGAATTGTTTTCTAAAGCCTGTAATTGACCAAACTGCTCTGTGTTTTTTAGACTGTGTTGTTGTAAAATAATTGCATTATTGTACTGTTGATGTGATGAACCAATGCAGGACATTATTTTCACAGCTGGAGGGTCAGACCTGGGATCACTGTTGTTAGAGGCTAAGAGGTTAACTGGCAAGTGATAATTATAGGAGGATTTGAGTCAAATCAGAGAGGAATTTAAACAATATAAAGTCAAGTAAATAATGCTCCATTCATTTGCCACAGTATGAGGAAGAGACACCTCAGGCTTACCTTATCTGAAAACGTCTTCCATTCCATAGATCCAGCCTTTTAGCATCAATGGCACATGGCCATCAGGATAACAATGATCAATTCAGCAGCCTAACCCGATGCTGCTTGAGATGGCTTATTGATGTCCTCACATCCCATGTAGCAGAGACGGTGCTGCTGGTGATTTAATGACAGATTGACTTGCAGGTTAAAGCTGGATCCTTTTGGAATATTAAGTGGTGCAGTTAACCTTTTCACAGCTGAGTTTGACTCTTTTTTAACACGCACAAAATTCTTAAAATAAATCTCAAAGTTCCAAAGGCAAGGATTCAGCATTATTGAAACACAGCACTTTCCAGGGCACATGGCAGAAGGACAGAAGGGCCGCAAATGATTCAGACAGGAAGTCACTTACAATAATTGCAACGTGAAGAAATTAACAGACTGGAATATCTCATGTAACTTACAGCTGGGCAGGTTGTTATTTTCTTGACTCCAATATTCTGTCATTGTCTCTGCTGTTGTAAGGTGAGTCACTGCAGGCTGTCATGAATCATCCTTGCATGCCCACACATAGCGCACACACACACACATACACATGCACTCATGGGCCTTGGCTATAGAAGTTTAAGCTGTTTTAAAGTCAGCACTGTGCTCAGTGTGCTTATTATTGGGCCATCTTATCAGACTGTCCTCCCTCTAGTTTGCCAGCATTCAATCAGAAAGCGAGGTCCCAATCTTCAGTCTTGCAGGGCATAATTACCATGGCCACTGTAACAATCAGTTCCGCATACAGTGGGCTGAGAGCATGTTGGACTCTGTCAGTGTGTTTGTCTGCGCTGATCAGTCTCAAGGAGACTTTCTTGGTTTCACTTTAATTTATAAAAACATGATAATGGGTTTATTTTGAAATCTATCATCACATTGTTCATCACAACTTTTAAAGAACCACACCAGTGTTTTAGCTCTCTGAAGCCTATTCAAAGGTTTTGACATTTTATATACTGCCATTATCCACAGTGTTCTGTAACTGTAATTATCTTCTATTTATTTTCCCAGTTTCACACAAGGTGTGTGTGTGTGTGCGCGCGAGTGTGTGCGGTTCTCCAGACTAAATAATAATAATAATGATAACAATAATAAACTATTTGTGCCCTCCAGAAAAATATTTAGCTGTAAGCAACTGTTGTATTATCTGACAACAGTGGAGTAAAGTTTTAATTTCAGTTTAACACAAAAGCAAATTTGGCTGGATAAGAAGAGTTTCATCGTCATGGATACGGTGATAACTAAATTTTTAAGGTGGTGGAATGATCATGGTCAGCTTTAAAAAGACAAAAACAACAGAAAAGCTACAAGGATGCTCTAGCACTGGAAGGTGAATAAATGTCACTTTGAGACATTTGCTGAAACAACCAATGCTCTCATTCTTGTTGGATGATCTCAGCAAATGTAATTCTGGTGATTTTGCCAAGTCATGCAGCACTAAAATAATTACTACATACTTCATGGACTTGTCACTGTTTCAACAAAAGCAAGATAGCACATATATAACCTCAGACAGCTGAAGAATTTCAAGGTCTCATATTATTCTGCTGCAGTACAGAACATCCTGATGGGGAGCTTAACTGCCTTGTACAGGAACAGCTCCTCCCGGTAAGGCACGACCCTGCAGAGGATTGCGTGATTGGTCAAGCACAAGACAGGTACTCTGCAGAGCCTATAAACAGGAGGTGCCAAAGGAGAGCTGGAGGGACAGTTAAGGACCCCTACCACCCTGGACTGCCTGGCTACATTCAGGGAAGAGCCTGTGCAGCCATGAATCACACACTTAATGGACTGAGGAACAGTTTTTTCCCGCAGCCTATAAGAGTCTTGAATAGTGGACACTAGGCTCTTGGAGGACAATATACCGAATGATATTTATATGTCTGTTATGCTTTATAAAGCACTACTTTTATTGTTGCTACTTTATATGTACTATATACTTTAAATTTTATGTATTTTGCGTTATATATATTTTGCTTTTGTTGGTATAATCAGGTAATTTGTTTATGGCTTACCTTTTAAAATTGCTTTTACCTGCATTTTCACTTTCAATACTTGTACATTAAAGATTTAAATATAGAAAATTTGTTTATCAGCATTATTAACTGAGACTGCAATTAATATGTAATACATCAAGTTAAGCAGGTAGAAAAAGGACCTGAAAGAGATGTCATGTACTGCAGTATTACAAATGGATAGCTGCTGTATAATTGCTTCATTAACCCATTTTTTTTAATGAGAAACTGCTAAAACAAAACTGACATCCTGCTGTTTTTTTTGTTTTTGTTTTGTTTTTTTATGCGGGGTTAGGGTTAGCTCTCACTCAGTCTGGAGAAGCAGCAGGATGTGCCGGCAGTTAAAAGAGCGAAGTATTGCTGGAAAAAAAAAAAAAAGTTTAGCTGTAAAAGGACATATATTAGGTGTGTGGTCTTGTTGGTGGCTTAAAGACGTGTTGCTGTTGATAAGGTTTACAGCAGTACCATGCTCTGTTCCCTGCCGGTGAATGGCGCTGCTTCTTCAGAGGGTGAGCTGACCACTGACCAAGTGTTAGTGCCTCATTAACCCCACATAAAATAAGACCTATTTCTTTCATATCAGGGCATGGCAACTACTCTGTGTGAAGTTTGGGAAATATCGCAGTCATAACAGATTATCTACAGCTGAGTTTTGATTGGAGTTATGCAACTAAAACAATTTGTTATTGTTAAAGAGAAAGTAGAGTTAGTCCAGCGATGCCTTTCACAAGTTTTGTGAGACTGATGTCAAAATAAGAACAATCAATCTTAAGGCAGCAGAGGTCAACAAATATTGACTGTTGGGTCCCAGCACTGTATGAGTTGGTCTTCTACATATCCCATTATGAAACACAATGGTATCTTTCATGAGATCTTAACCTGTGTCTTTATTTCAATTTCCCTTGAAGCCTTTGGGAACCCAAATCATCAAAAATTTTCTTAATATGTAATTTAGGGTCTTACATGCAGAACGAAAAGCTTAAAAAAATACTAGACGTTAACCTCAGTCCAAACTTGAAATATTGTCATTAAAAATTTTGGAAGTTTCCTAAAACTGGGTGGGTTTGGGTGTGATTATGACGATCTATCTATATGTGGATAAAGCCAATCAAAAATTCACAGTCTGGTGTCCGTTGTCACAAAGCCACTCTGCTCCCGTTCAATCAGGCTCTTCCAGTCTGAGCCAACCAATTCGTCTCACTCTGTTGCATTTAACCAACTTAGCTAGACTAAAGCGTATGTCATCATTCAAGAGAAGCAAAAAGTAAATTATGTTTGACGTTCAGACATTTCACTACCATACATGTACGATATGTATGTGGGACAAATATGTTTTCTTGAAACCTCTTCAAGTTATCATATTGACATTTAAGGTGGGCTGATTAACTCATGGTGTAACTCGCATTGAACACCATGCAATAAAACAATCCACCTTACGTTCCTAACGTTCAAAAGATGCAACTAACCGGCACAGTGCATAAGGTGATTTTTTTTTCACCTGTAATGTTAAATTAATTAATGTGAAAAGTTTTGTATTATGTTTTAAAATGCTACGTAAACATTACAGCCATCGTTTCATATCCGCACCGATCATTGGTTCATCGGTTGACTTTCTCCCAGGACGAACAGCTCAACGAGCTGGCTGCTGCAGTGAGCAGACTGGCAGGTCTTACTGCAAGCTGCAGCTTCTCGCAAGTCCAAAAAACTGTGTGACATACGATATACAAACAAGTGTTATTCAGGTAAAATGACTACATATTTTAAATCTGCATGGTAACATTCTCGCCTAAAAATATATATAAATTTTACTGAAGTAATTTATTAACAGTTCTGTGACAATATGGCTGTTCCCTGCTTTGCTCCATGGCTGTTATGGAGATGAGAGACAGCTGACAAAGCTGGGGTTCAAGGAGGTGTCAGTCAAAACGTGATCTGCCACACAGTCTTGAGTAATGGTGTTATCATCTAAAAAAGCTCTGTTTGAGCAAGGTTTTCTCATAGTTGGAAACACTTATTTTTACCTAGACTTTTGCAGATAAGTTCCCCAGTGACAATTCTCATTTCATGATTTAAAGTAGTGTGAATGTATGACATCTGGATTAGTAATGACGGGGAGTGTCCTGTGTACAAGCTGATTAAAGAGAATCTTGCCTGGAGTGCATGTTTAACTTTTTGCCTGTGATCCACAGAATCCTTAGCTTTAATGGACAGCAGGGGAGGCAGTGTGCTCAGCCCGTAGTGCCGACAGTCTTCCATCTGTTTATCTGAAGCTGTGATAGATGGGTTGTGGAAATTTCCTCCCCCTTGTGTAGCTGCAATCAGTCTCCCCATCACTACTGATAACACAGCGTGCCAAAACAACAACCTCACAATGGCAGCAGGTCCTCACAACAAACTGGGTTAATGATGCAGGAGGACCGCTTGTCGCCCTCTGGACTCACACAGGTCCAGCCTCATGTTTGTCTATCGATCACAAGAATTTTGTTCTCTACCGTGTTAGTCTGCTAGACAGGTAGAGGCAAACTTAAGAGCTGGGTTACAGCCTTTTACTGGGGCATGTACACATCTAATTTTGTCCTATACAGCCACATGCTTGGACTCAAAATACTACGAAGGAAGCAATAAACATGACTTATTAAGGTGCGGTTAGGGCACTTAATGGTTCAACTGATATAAATTATAAACTGGCCTTAAAAGTTTTTTTAAATCTGATCTAAACTCAATAAATAGATTTTAACTTGTTGACAACACTGTTCATCCATAATCAATACACTAAATGAGGGAATCTTTAGATAGAAGGGTGTTGATATTTTTATTAAAGTTCACAGACACAGAAAGCACTGAAGCTGTTGTGGAGGCTTGAGGTGGAACAATACCTGCTAAGACACTTTAATGTTGGGTTTTATTTCATTTGGCACCCATGTTTACCTTCCACTTAAAAATAAATAAATAAATAGCACTAGCAGTGGAGAGCATATCAAAAGCTATTTCACATTCAAAAACACTGCTGCGTTTTACACACAGGGCAGGGCAGATGGAATTGCCTGCATCCTAGAAATTTTTTTTTTCTTTAAAAAAAAATAAAAAATACTGTGGCCTGTTTACCAGTTTTGCACTAGTTGCATGAATTCCAAGATGTCAAGACAATCAAAAAATATATTTGATATAACCAATAAAGGACTATTTTTGTTCCTTCATTATTAAAATGTACATACTTCACTTTAGACCTAAGTGTCCAAGTTTTATCTTATTGCAGGACAACATTTTTAAACAGAACTTTTCTTTTTTTTTTTGTTTTGTCACGTCAGTACATCAATACATTAACTTTACAGGAACTATAAACTTAAGTTTGGTACGATTTCATATATGTTGTGGTCATTAATAGTTCATAAATAATTTTCTAAGATTTCAATGCTGTAGTTGTCTAGAGGCTGTCTTCAATAGACTGTCTGACTTTGGACCTTCATTGAAAGAACTGCAGTGCATCAGTGCATCTGGACCAAAACTCATTTCACAACTTATCAACATTTGCCACTCCAAATTTAATGAGTAGTTATAAGGACACTTAATTAATGACTCACTTTTGCTGTTGCCAGTAGAGAGTGAGAACCTGTCAGTATTTACAATGGACTTAATTTTAACAACTGCAGACCTGACAGCACGTTAGAGAGCAAAAAACTTTTTTTTCGGGGAATCTCATGTACATTTATGAAATATGCCAATATGAGCAGACACTGTTGAGTCCAGCCTTTAAAAATATAAATCAGTAAATAAATTAATAAAATAGGCATTTTTTGCCCATTATTTAATATATTAATTTGAATAAAAATATTGTTACTTTTTATGACATCAATGTGACATGGACATAATAAGTAGATTCTTCATTCAGAAATGCTCTCAGATAATAAATCTGAGTTTGTTTTCTATTTACTCTTGCATCCAATAGACAGAGTTAGTGATTCAGCTCCAGCCAGTGCACTGCTGTCAGCTCCAGGGAATGAGCAGACTTGGAGTGGAGTAATTTGATGGTAGGTCCACAGGGTAGAGAGGATGTACTTGCTAACTGACAAGTGGACTGTGTCTCTTCTGCTGGTAAATTACGTCAGACGAAGAAATTTTCTTAATTTATATTTTGTGGGACGGCTCAGGTGAGCCGTATGTGGACTGCAGGCTGCCAGTTAAGGATCACTGGACCATGTTAATAAACCATTAACAGCTACCTCAACAAAAGATGGCCGCGGAGAAAGTGAGCAGTTTTGAGCTGGTATTTGCTTTGTCTTCTCTTTTGTAATACTGTGACGTCTCTTGGCATCCTAACCTTATAATCAGATCTTGTAAGGCTGGATATATCTGTCAGTCTTTTGTTTGCTCAATCATGGTTGGAGAAAGAGCAGATTATGCTGACTTTTTTACATTCAACCATGCCACTAAACAATGGATGACTTCACCAACCACCTGAAAAACTTAGGTGATGCTACCAAGATGGTCAAAACAGAACTCATGTTGCATATTGATGCCAGGTTTGATCACCTATCTTCCAAACTGACTGGCACTGAGAACTCGATATCCACGTTAAGTGATCATGTTACATAACTTGTGGAGCTGGCCAGAGCAAACAAGGACAATTCATCAGACACGTCAGCCCAGATCAGTCAGCTGGAGAAGGACAACGCTTACTTTATGAATAAGGTGGATGATCTAGAGAATGAGAGCAGGTCCTGTAATCTCCGTTTCATCAGGGTTCCGGAGTCATCTGAAAGCAGCAACATGCTGGTGTTTATGTCCCATTTCATTCTGCAACCCCTGGGCCAGGACAACTTCCCCTCTCCGCCTGTTTTTAAGAGGGCTCATCGTAATCCCATTGTCCGTCAAGAGGAAAGATTCAGCCCGAGACCCATCCTGATAAAGTTGGCACACTTTTGCGATAAAGTCAAGATCCTCCAGCTTGCTTGTGAAAAGAAGGAGCTGATGTTCAATGGGAGCCATATCTACATCTTCCGCAGACTACAGAGCTGACCTGATGAGGAAACAGCAGTCCTCCGATTCGGTTAAGCGGCAGCTTCGAGAGCTTAAGGGCAATCTAGGTATTTTTCAACCTGGGCTCCATCAGCATGCATGTGGGAAAGAGAGATTGCTTTAAAAATCAATAGCCGCAGCTGACAGAGATAGAACGGCAGTGGCCGGGGCAAGTACAATTCTTTGAAAAACGTCCATAAAGTCTTATTTTTTAAGTGAAACATCAGCTCAGCTCATTATAGTAGTTTATTAACATCCCGGGGTGATCACACGTGGCTTTGTAATCTCATGTTATTTTGCGTAAGAGATAGAAAGAAAAGAGGCGACGGATG
>JAPZDX010000013.1:19565731-19584217 GCA_029783625.1 Naso annulatus | reverse complement strand
AGTCCAATCAAGAAAAAAAAGGAGCATTAATCAAAGACTAGTGTGGAAAAAAATGAGCTCATTCTGGATATTAATTACATAATAAATGAAGCAAATGAGCCTGACTCTACGTGAATGGATAAAAAGTGGCTGTATCAAAACAGCCACAGCATAGTCTTGTTTGTTGCCTAATTGAACGGCGTATTGGAAGTGTGTTGGCATTTTGTTATGTATTGCCGTTGCATTACTTCAGGCTATGACAGCTTCCCTTGCCCCAGACAATGATTTGCAGCTTTGTGGATGAGAGCGCCTAAATGTGTTTACTGCATTCAAATGACTTGCTTACATATTGCATGACAGGTAGCTGCTTGTCAGACTTGGAAGGTTTTGGGTATTGTAATGACAGACATCAAACGATGCTCCCTCTATGTCTGTGACAAATAGGAAGAGATGAATGTATGTGTGTGTGTTTGTGTGTGTCAGGGGGTGGTTGGATATCCATGTGGCTTTAATTATTGTTCCATTGTTGCTGGGCTCTCATAGTGGCATCGGCCAGGCTTTGATGTGGGTTTGATCCCACGTGACTCTTGGATGTTGGGCTGAAGTGGCCTATTGATGCAGACATCATATTGTTACCCACAATTCTTATCAGCGATGGCTGTTTGAAATGAAAGCCGCAGTGTGTGTGTGTGTGTGTTTGTACAGAAGTGTTGCAGTTTGAATAGGGACATAGTCAAGAATGTGTGTGAGATGTTGCTTGGGAAGCAGCTGCCCTCCTGAAAATTTAGAGGAAATGAGCGCGATGTCTTAGAATGCAAATATGTATGCAAATACGAGCTGCATACATGAAAAGTAAGAGTTGTTGGATCTTTGAAATGATGACATGAAAAGAGGAACGTCAAGAAAACAGACAGTTTCACATCGAGCAGCAGAGGGAAAATAAGTGTCGGGTGGATGGTGGGTGGATACTTTATCTTCAACTCTCAACAGCCCTGGACCAATTCTCAACTTTACAAATGAATATTCCACTGCGAGACTGTTTTTTATTCTTATTTAAAGATTTGATTTAAAGTTTTTCAGTCTTATTCCAAAACATTAAACCATAAAAACCTCCATCCTGACATCTACCCATACCCAGCTATATATAGCCTATACACCCATACACTACAGCCTGTACACTATACACCTATACACCAAAAGAAAAGAAAAAAACTAATATACAGAGACAGATAAATTCTAAAAACAAACAAAAAAACAAAGAAACCCACCAGATTTCCCCTGACAAATGAGTGAGTTTTCTTGTCTGTGGTCTCGACAGATCGACAGGTTGGACAATTCATGGGTGGCCAGTATCTTTATAGTATTCCATGGAGTAGAAACCAGATTCAGACAGCGATATAAAAATTACCATGCAGACAATGAAAATCTAATATGCAACCATACATTAATACAGAGCAGTCTGTTCAGTTCTTTTCATGAAATAAGCTGTAATGAACCCTATTGATCACTCGGGTCTTTGAAGTGTGCCCAGATCCACTCAAGGAGGCGAGAAATGGAAATCTTAAAACAAGCTGTTTGATTTTCATGCTACATCATATCTAATCCTTTCTGTATGAAGCAGGCTACTTAATTCTTCATCACCCGCTATTTAAATGGTGGTAAGGGTTAGTCTCTATTCCAGAGGATAATTTCTTAGCTACAAGTTTTGCTCCTTATTTTGGCAACCAATTGAGTTGTCATGACTGGATCTTGGTTTAATATTTCATATTATATATGTTTGACTAACAATTCAACTCCAGCTTTTGTAGTTTGAGACAAAAATGATTAGAAACCCCCTAAAAGACTTGAATATACCAAATGGAAGAGACACTGCTGGTAGCTTTATCTGATACTGAATTAGTTGACTGACCACTTCGTATTAAATTTGTACATAGCAAGACAAAATAACCTGGTGAGCTTCAGTGTAAATATGCTGTAGATGAATAACCTGAGATCTGTTTCCTGAGCTTCTTTAAAGACCCTTTGCTGATCGGGGTGTTTCATCTCAAAACAAATCTACAGACCTGAAATGAGACTCTTAGTGTCTGACTGTGATGACAGCTAAACAGCTGGTCATGAATTTTTCATACATTAGAATTTTTTATTTTAATTTTAGCATGATTCTTTCTATGAAGTTTGCAAAAATCGCTTGGGAGTTTAACCTAAATTTAGGTTTGAGCTAAGAATAAGGAGAAGATATTATTCTACATAAATCATCCATGTTGCAGGCCCACGTCTCCTCTATAATAAGAGAGCCCTGGACCTTATTAAATGTTAACGTCTGAAAGGTTGGAAATCATTTGATTCCACCCTATATATATTCTGTAAAGGATGATATAACCTCTGGCTGACTTTTGAGTAGATTTTAAAATATGTGCATGTGCATACTGTATTTATATACTGTTCATAGTCATACGTACTCTCCTATACCTATATGTAAATGCAGCCATGTGCAAAACATACAAACATGGAAACACATACTGTATACTAGAGTTATACTTAATTTGATGTTTTTCTCCTTTTATTCATTTAATGTTTTTTTTAAGCAGAATTTAACACCCTGAGCCAGACAACTTCTACACATGCATAGTTGTATTGCATCATCTTATTTAACAATGTTTATGTGCATTTTCCGTGTCAAAATAAATCAACACATAAAAAAGGGTTGCACTTTTTTATTTTAATGGATAGCATCATTTTACACACGTCTATAAAAACTAGACATTTAACTTGCTGTCAACAAGTTTATTAAACAATGAAATGAACACATTAATCAACAATTCTGTAAAGACAAATGACAGATTTTTAACTGTGGTGTCCCAAATCGAATGACAGAAGATGTCAAAAGCAGCAGAAATCCAGAACAACGTATAAATGTGTCTGAGGATGCACGCACACTCGGCCCTGTTGTTCCGTACTGTGCCGAAGCACGAACGTCCCCCCTCCCCTCTCCCCTGCTGGCCTGCACTCACATTGCTCCAGTCGAACTGCGCCTGAACAGGCTTGAGTCACCTGATCTGTGTAGTGTGACCCTTACTTTTACCATCATTTTTTTTCATCTTTTAATAACATTTTAAAATTGCTCCCTGTATTAACGATATAAAAGACAGTCTCAGATTTTTCCACTGCTCTTTATCCAGACTTTGTCTGCTTTAAGGTGAATCCTTCACAAGAGCAGTCACAGCGATGTCGGCGCTCCGTGCCTGTGCTCGTGCATATGCATCCGCACCGTGCTGAAGCCCACCTCTTCCAACCATGCCAGGGCGCTCACACTAGTCAAACAAACTGGACTCTGGGAGTCAAACATGACAATCCAAAATACAGGCACACTACGGATTGTCCAGTGTGCCCTTTAGAGTGTGCCCTTAATTGATGCTCAAAAGGGAAGCATGCTGTCATTTGTCATGTTGGCAAAAATGAAACATCTTTCTGCCCTCCTACAGCTGGTGAGGATTTAATTTGGTTTAAGCACAAAAACTGAAGATTTTGGTTATTTGATCATAGTTGCTTTCAAATTTTGACTTGGTGATGAGGAAGGAAACATTGTGGTTTGGGTTCAAAGAAACCAGTGCTGACTGCCAACACATGGCAGGATGCTAACAGGGAACTCAAACAGGAGGAACTAATGATGTTCTCAGGGACTATTTTCAGAAGTTTATTAATCCACATTTGGTGCACCAGTGAGTACTGACAGTGGGATTTAAAATTCTCAGAATTTGCTGAGTTGACAATATTAAGCACTTAACAACATGTTTTTTTGTTTGTTTGTTTGTTTTTTCATGATAAGGAACATAAGAAAATGTTTATTATGTTTATGAAGAGTTTGCATTGGACATAAAAGAAAGAAAGAAAGAAACATGATAATAGAGAACGCTGCTGTTTGGTTCAGGCTTTTAGAAGTTGTAAATGATTTTCCTCTCAGATTGTAACTGACATGCTACCAGTTCATAATCATGCGCAAACACACACAGAAACAAAATATTCACACCTCCATGACAAAGAGGATTCACGCTGCTGACGGGATTTGCTATACTTGTAATGTTGTTGATTCAAGTCGAAGATTAAAGATACACAGAGCGGAGGAGAGTGATGGTGCAGCATGGGTGTGAGCTAAACATTTGCTGTTACAGAACATGAGCAGATTGCTTCGGTAGCAACGGGTCATCACTCTATATGGCATTTTGGCTGCAGTTTTGTAGTGCAAACTGGCGTGATTACACATTATAATGTGGTGCTGTTTGATATTCTATTGCTTGCTCAGGGACTGTTTTGGGCATTTTGGATTGTAATCCACAAAGGCTCAGAGGTAGCTCTCAAAAGACAAAGGGAAAAAATATCTTGTGCACCCTCATTTCAGGGATATTAAGTTAGTTGGAGTAGTTTGTTGGAGGGCTTCTATAGCACTTCTGTCACTTAAAATTATCTTTGATTTTTGTTGTATTTTAATATAAATATGATTTTAAATGCAGTTTAAATTATGGAATCAGTTGTTCACAATGGCAGTAATAAGACAGGTGGAGACTAAAGTGAGAGCTGCAGTGTTTCATACAGATCAAGCCGAGTCATTCTTTGCAGATCCAGTATGCAGTCCACTTCTTTTGGATGTTCTGCGTCTAGTTTTTGTAACTTCTTCGAGGACAGACTTCCAGCTTTAGTAATACAATAAAACATGTTCAATAACTCTTGACTGGTGTCTGAGGTTTGTTGTTTCGAATGTGGTCCTTCATGATTTCAAGACCCCTCGTCTCTGTGTCCACAAACGTATAACGACGGTGGGACCCGTGCCTGTTGCCTAGAAATTGCATTCATATACTTTGTGTATGTTTGACCAAATATGTTTTAAATTAAATTCAACTGCTGTCTGTAAATATGTTCACTGACAGAAATGTTTTTTTTCAATCAAGTCAGTGCTACATTCTTGTACTACTAGGTATGTAGCTGGATTGATAGTGAGATCAGAATCTAATGTATGACTAGGTTTAGGCAACAAAACCTTTAGTTGAGGTCAGGAATTTTGAATCGTTTTGCTTTAATATTTATAAAGTATACACCTTCTGTCTTGGGCATTAAGATATTGTTGATTTTCAGCAGTGTTTATAGAACCTTACCAAGTGCTGTGAGCACAGAAAACGTAAAAGCTTAATAGTGATGTGGTTGTAATGAATACATGCTGTAAAGCTGTTGGTTATTTCAGTGAGCGTGACTGCTGCGGTAATGTTGCAGCAACTGCTGCGGCAGGATTCAGGAGAGTAAATCGACTGAATAGAATAGCTTCATAGCTGCAGTGTGCTCCAAAAACCCACACGTGGTTCCTGTAAGTGGTCAATAAATGGTGACACTGCTTCCCTGATTTCAATGCTGATTTCTTGAAGAAAAATGAGTGAAATTCAGTCTGCGCATCTGAGACTTTTTTGCCCTGTTTTCAACCGGCTGAAATGCAGTTACATCAATGTGGAGAGAAAAACCTCAGCTATGTTTAGTTAACTTGCAGAATCAATCATGAACATTTTTTGATTTTGCTTTTTTTTGTTGGTGTTAAGATGTATCCATATTGTGTCTAAAAAATAATTTCAGTGGCAGTTTGTATACATGTCATTGCGACTGCACATTGGTTTGGTTTAAATACTACTACTACTACAACTACTCATCATTATTATTATTATTGTTAGTGTTATTAAACAGCATAACAAAAGAAACAACAATGCACAACAAGGCTACAACACCAACAACACAAACACAAGCAAACAAAACAGTATAAGGAGATAAATGAGTACTAATTTAAATTAAAGGTCAGTTTCTACCTAGAGAGATGTGTGGGATGTGTGTTCCCTCTTCCTGATGTTGCTGTTGGATCATTAAATCCATCAGCACTGCCCTCTTCTGTTTTTTTTTGTCGATAAATGCAATGTCTGGTGGGTTAGCCATCGCCAGTTTGTCATTCTGTATTTGAAGTCCCGCAGGGTCTTAGCACGGTCATTTTCAACCACCTTAGAAGGTGTCTTCCCTTCCCATCCATCCATCCATCCATCCATCCATCCATCCAACCAACCATAATGTTTTTCACCTTAATCAAGTGTTTACTGTCACTTTACAACATACTGAAGAGGAAAAAGCAAAAAGGAGAAAAGAAAAGAAATAATTTCAAAAATCTGTCTTGGGTTTATTTATTTATGTTATGTGGGTTAATCGTTTAATGTGTATCTTACTTAAAGGCACAAACAAAATGATATGGGAGAGTGTTCTCCTACCTTTCTTTGCAGTTGTGGTGGTTATTATTGATTTGCCCTCTGTGTTTGATTTTCTGTCAAACATAATATGAGTGTAATACTGTTTACCAGCCGACATGAAGCCCACAATGATAAACTGAATAGTTATGACCAAAAAATATAAATCACCTCGTGCTGGACATTGTACCTCAATATCAACGGCATCTATCCAGTTTCTCCTCAGGCCACTTGTTATCGAACCACCATGTATCAATCACGTCTGAAGTCAATCTTGTGATGCCATACATAAAAGTCAGAGGTGCAAATGTGGTAGTGGTAATAAATACACCTACACTAAATAAGTATAGCCTGAGGCTGTAGATTTCTGCTTTGCTGCCTTGACCTCCATCATAGAATCAGAAAGCACAGAAAGAACACTACACAGCCTCCTGGGTAATGATTTTAGCTGAAGGCTGTGTCACACAGAGTGGACAAAGAGCCTCATTTTCATGTGTTTCAGTTTAAAAATACACGAGTGAATTCGCCTTTTGGTTTCAAACCCTAAATCCTCCTTATTCTAAAGAGGTGGATTCGATTCTTCTCAGGGTTTGATCTCTCTTTTTTATCCAGCTAATCCGGCTGCTGTTGTTTGCCATGAGATCAATTTATTGAGTAAATCTTTACAACCCTGTCCACTGGTAATTCTATTTGGTGTTGGATTATGTTTGGATATAAGGAAAAAAGGAGAAAATCTGACTTATATCTGTGGAGGTAACTCTCCTGATCCTTTTAGCCAGTACTCAGCTAGCTTGCATTCGCATATTTACATTCGTACCTAGGTTGAGGATATATACCAAAGAAATAAAAACAGCTCAGAATCAATTTAATGCTTTTGTGAGAGGAAAAAAAATCATCTCTTTTCAAGAACATCAGACAAGCTACACCTTGACAGGATGGATTTCGAAGCTGGATCAAGCTGAGGTACAAAGAATCAGAGATGATGCTGGAAAGTCGACACAGATGTGCGCTGTTTAAAAATTCATATTGCATTTCATTCCCCAAAAACCGCCAGGAGAGCATGAATGGCTAGACTGCTGCCTGATTCAAACCTGGTTTTAACTGACCTGATGAAGTGTTAAAAGGCGGCGTGATCTGTCTGTTAAAGTGAGATGAATTTTAAAAAAAAAGGTTCCAGATATGATGTGCGGTTGCCCTCGGCTGGGCCCCGCAGTGAAAATAGGGATCAGCCAAGGCCTGCAGTCAGAATACAAATGCCCATTACATAAAACATCCACCGGCGCACTTTGACCAGAATGCACTCAAGCCACAGCAAGCTTTACCTCTCTTAACAAGTGAGTTTATAAATCCAGTGGGTGTAACAGCAAGGAAGCATAAAATCCATCGGCTGCTGTACTCTCTGAGTGACCTTACTGTCTGCCTCTCCACCCCTCCATCACTGCTTGACTGCAGCTCATGCAGCCTCCTCCAACACTCTCGCTGAGATAACTGCACCGGGAGTCAATACGCTGAACCAGGCGCAGTCCCGGTAACTGCTCTCATCAGCCCCGACGCCTGCCTGTGCACACACACGTCAGTAATGATTGTAATGGTTTCCAAATGGTTTGCAGTGAATATGAGTTCTTCACAGGAGGTTGCTGTTTGTGTGTGAGCGTGTACCGACACATGAAAGAGCCTGCTGCTTTCATTTTCAACTAGTGGACTGTGGACCACTCGCTGTCAGGCTTCCCTCCAGTCATCAGTCATGGAAGGAAAGCTTCTTTTGAAATCGCTAAAAGCTGCTGCATCACTGCATCGTGCTGCTGAGACACTGGCCTTGTGTTGTACTTCACTAGTGTCACTTTCTCATCATTTCTGTCAGAAAAAAAAGAATAATTTATGATGGTTATTAGGGTTGTTCAGTTTAAACAGTATTCTGTTTAACCGCAGCGTCAATCAGTACCCATTTAGGACTAATTAGGGGACATTTAAACATGCATGTTTCATTCATT
This sequence comes from Naso annulatus, assembly GCA_029783625.1. Taxonomy (NCBI): domain Eukaryota; kingdom Metazoa; phylum Chordata; class Actinopteri; order Acanthuriformes; family Acanthuridae; genus Naso; species Naso annulatus. Next base: position 19,575,984 of record JAPZDX010000013.1, on the reverse strand, counting down.
TCTGTATTTATCACAACAGCATGTTGAACTAGAGAAGTTGTTTTCTGTTGAGGCCTTTACACAGTAAAACTGCTTCGCGCTGGCTGTCCCATTGTTTTTCTATGGAGAGGGCGACACAGCTACCCTTGGCCATGTGCTCCCCGACTGCTGCGCTACAGTTAGTTTGCCGCTGACCTTTCAAAGTGCAACAAACGAGATTTTTAGCTGTTTGTGACCAGAGACGATCTGGAAGCGACACATACGTGCAAAGAAGGGAGAGGAAGACGGTAGTGATGTAATAACATTTCACGTACACAAACTCATTATGGCCGATTGTTTTCGTCGCTGTATAATGAGCGTGACAAGTGCAAGAGCTCTCTCAGGAGAGAAACTTAAACACACGGCGAGCAGACTCTTTTTGCTCCTGTTCCTTTTCTTCTGGGTTGACAGTGGGCGTGGCTGTTGCCTAGCAACAGTGACTGTTTCTAAGCCTCCGCTGTGCCTGCTCTCTACGCCCTACCTGGCTGTGAGCGAAGTTATTATCATGTGAAGGCTGCAGATGCGCACATTAAATGCAACTCTATTTATAGGTATGACGTCATGGACGATTAAACGTTTAAACAAGGTAAATAAGACGCGTTTAAACGTGTACAGAAAATAGGCAAAATGCACTTCCCTAATGGTTATACTCTAAAATGAAATATTTGCAAGGAAATTTCCTTTAGCTTTGCACCTCCCGACCAGCCATAATATTAAAGCATTTTCTCAGTAGCAGCTGCGTAATGATAAATACAGTTATTAACAATTTAAAATTCATGACCATAATAATTAGGAATAAAATAGAAAAGGGTTCCGTTATTTTCAGTTTATTCTGACTGCAACAAATGACAAACAAACAAAAAAAACAAACAAACAAAAAAACAATGCAAATTGTCCATTGTTTCATAGTGGGGACAAAAATCTGAAACATCCAGTTGAAATCACATTGCAGTCTTTTCAGTGACGTCTGTTTAAATTATTTAGTTATTTTTGTATTATTGAAGGGAAGAAAAACGGTCTGGAATGAGCGATTAATCAAAAATGTTCCTTCCGCCTGATGTTCTGACTAGATGTCATGTTTGATTGAAGTCTGACAAGGGCATGGTGAGACTTTCAAGACTAATTTGTTCTGAAGACCATAGCTTACAGACCAAGGACGGACACTTTTTCATTAGCAGCACCACTGAAGAATAACACAGTTTACAGAATGAGTGACCTAAGCTGACATTTCATACTGACGAGTTTTTCAGCTGTTCAGGTATCACATCTGACTGGCTAATTAGCTTTGTCCTGTAAACTGCGTAGAAGGCTGTGTTTCTCTTGATGTAGACGAGGAATCAATCCGTGTGAATGCACAGACACAGAGCTGTTATAAAAGCAGAATAATATACCTCCCCCCTTTGAGTAGCAAGCACAGGAAACAAATAAATCACAGAGTTGATCAGATTACTGTTGGCAGGGAAAAACAAAAAACTTCAGTTGTTTCATATGGCTTGAAGAAGATCACAAATATTAACATTACATTTCTAAAAGACTTGATAATTTATTAAAACAGCTGGTCACTGTGGTTTTAATCGAATGTTGCTCTAACAGGAAGAAACAGCGCATTGTTAGGGACTACTTTTACTTTTTGTGAGTATTGAACTAGCAGGACTGTGTGTGGTATTAAGTCAAAACTAACCAGTGTGTGTGTGTGTGTGTGTGTGTGGGTGTTCATGATACTACAAAAACATGTTACTCAGTGCAACAGGTGGCTCACTGATGTGTTTTTACAACCCAGTCCAGAGAATATTTGTTGACATTGTACCTTTCAGTAAACCACAGAAACATACAATGCCAACATTTTTTGGGTCGTCTGAGTCCAATTTTATGTTGTTACAATGCTGCAGTTAAGGTCGGGTTAAATATAGGCACAAAAACCACTTGTTTGGGAAAATTGCTTGTTTAAATAGCACTATAAGAAGTGCTAACCTGTTCATCAGGAACCCACACACACTCAGTGATGGAAAAGCAATTCCGATTTCAATACCTTGCCAAAGGACGCGTGCAGACTGGAGGAACCAGGGATCAAACCACCAACCTTCTGATAAGTGGATGACCACTCTACCTCCTGAGTCCCCTTGATCATGTTTTGGCTTAAAAAAAACGAGTTATGTCGCTGCAAACATGGTTGGAAAATGACCAAATGGCTGCTACTTGGTGTGATCGTTCGAAACTCTGACCCGATGATGGTGAACGGTGTTGAACACTGGTCTACTGCACGGCAGCTGTCTTGCCCAGCTGTCACACCACCACCAACTCCTTCTCCTCCAATGAATGAGGAAAGTCAGCTCATTTACATGTGACAAGAACTGTCACTTTGATATGTACTGTAGAAATCATAATATGCTGTGTTTGGAATTCACCAGTTGTGGGTGTTGGCGGATCACAGAAAAGTACATTTTTCCTGGCTTAATAGTTTTTGAACAACAATGGAGCTCAATGGCACGGAGGAAGATAAAGTATCAGGCTCAGATACACACACACCCACCCACACACACACACACACACACACACACACACACATTTTTTATTTATTTTTCATTAATTTGTTGTTGTTTTTTTGCGATCACTAAGTAACAATATGAGAAAAAAAATCTAATATCACTAAACATATATTTGTAGAACAACTGAACTGTTACAAGCAAAGGCAACATTAAAGAACGCTTATGCCAAACTTAAGCTTTGTTTGTTTGTTTGTTTGTTTTTGTTTTTTTTAATTGCCAGTTTGAGGGCATTTGTTGTCTCATGATGATAATGGAGTGGGTGTCACTGAACATGACTGACTGTTGTGGTTTCAGAAAGAAAGACAGAAGGGGCTCAGTCGGCAGACACTGCAGTGCAAACTCTAGATTGATAAATCTGATTCTGGTGCCTGTCTGCTTTTTTTTCTTCTTTGAAAATCAAAATGCTGGAGAGACTCATTGGACTGTCAGGCAATACAAATATAATGCGTTTTGAAATTTGAAGGTCGCACAGAAGGTTTTTACTCTTTCAAGGATTGCATTTGTGTTTGGATTTGCACATTTTTAATTTGGTTTGCCTTTTATGGTGTTACAAAACTCCTCCAGCCCTGCGATTTCTGTGCTTTGTGGTTTGCAAATTGACTGATCTCACATGCAGATAATTTTTTTAGTCTGATTAATTAGGTTAAACAAGCAAAACATATTTAAAATAGTATCTGCACATATTTAAATATGTAAATAACCTTACAAGATTAAGCTACTATTTGTATTTTTTCTATATTCTGCATCTCAAAACTATTCTTCTTTCTGAACTCTCTTTTCGAACATGCCGAGAAAACATTGATGTGGAACTTTAAAAGGCTCTGTTGTTGGATCCAGGGCAGCTTCAGCTTCATGTGCTGTAAAAGAATGAACTGATGGAGGGAGGTTTGAAGGGACAGGCAGATGGAAAAAACATATGGGAGGTGTGATGTAATAAGGATACAGGATGCCTCTCGGGAAATATCTGGAATAGATTCATACATGCATGCAAAACCAATCCTCATTTACCATCCCACGTGTATCCAGACAGCTCTGTATACTGGCCAGACTGTATGACATTAGCACAGTAGACTCGTACAGAGGGGAGTTGAGGTTTAATTGAAACAAGCTGCGCTTCTTATTCTCTTTCTAGACAATATGCTTTAGTTGCACTGCTGCTTTACACTTAGTATTGAGCATTCAGCTCAGCTTGAGCCGCACAATAACTAGACTGTGTATTTTTCACGTAACGTGTATCTGCCCTCCAGACCAAAAAGGATGCCATAAACTGTGATTGTGTCTTATGACTTGTCTGGCTGCCGACGGAATAATTTGTCCTCCATTTTAGGCCATATGTTTCTTAGTTTTCATTAATTTTTTTTTCTTCCTAAATTATTTTCAATCATTACATATTTTTTAAAGCTTTTTCTCCATCGATATTAACTTTTTTAGAATTAAAACTGTCTTGGTCCAACAGGCAGGTACATTCTAAACTTCCAAAAAGTAACTTTCATTCTATTCTTGGCCCAAGCACATGTACTTATTGCTAGTGACAAGTCCATTATGAGCAGTACACTATTAAGTAAGCAGGGAAGTAAGTAAGTAATTAAGTGTAATGTTATCAAATAGAAGAAGGAATTCAAAATGACCGAAGCACTGAAATAATGAAACATGCTAATATTGTTAAAGGTGGAAGGAGAAATCAGAGCAAGGAAGCATCAATAAAATGCCTTTGAGAATAGTTTGTTGCTCTGACTGTTCAAATCCTAATAGTTGAGAGAAAAATTCTGTGTTAAAATTTGAGTGCTACACAACTAGCCCTTGTTCACAAGAGGTGCAGTGGACCTGTCATAGATAAAAAAAAACTCATCGATATGTGGTGGGGCAATAATCGTTGCTTTCATGGAAATTAGAAGGATTTTAAATTTTAAAAATGACTGATTGATTTTAGATTATTGTAATCCATAAAAATACATATATTATTAGGTAATGTTGCGTTATATCTTTTTATCAACTCAAGTTTTTGTGAATATCACAAGTTTTGAATTTCCAATTGATATTTACAGGGGTGGAAAGAGTACAAAAAAAAAATCTATTTAAGTAGAAGTACTGTTACCTTGATAAAATTTTACTTAAGTAGAAGTAAATTTACTGGTGTAAAGATGCACTCAAGTAAAAGTAAAAAGTAGATCATTTAAAATGTACTTAGAGCACAAGTTACTTAATTACTATTTGGGGGGTTGCAGGGGATTATAATATCATCTCTCCATCTTCATCCCGCTCAATGTCTGCACAAAAATGTCCTTTTGCTGCCTGGGTGTGTGCGACTGACTGTTGTTCACCTTCTGGCACTGACGCTAGTCAGCCAGAGCCAATCAGATGGACAGTTCCTGGCATGCAGTCGCTGCACCAGTTCATAGAAAACTTGGAGAAACTTGTTTCTTGTTTTTTTTTGTTTGTTTGTTTTTTTTTTAACTCAGTGATTGATGTGATTTAAATGCAGGGAAGCACAATACTTAAAACCTATTTAAGTAAAAGTAAAATCACAGATATATTAAAAAAAAAAAAACTAAAATATAGTAACGCAAGTAAATTAGTTACTTCCCACCTCTGGGTATTTATGGCCTATGGACCTCACCTACCTCAGGTCATAAAACTTTAGACAGGCTATTTTTTTGACTAAAACAAATACTTAGATGAAACATATTGTACAATTTAGGCCTCAAAAAGCCTCACAAATCAGAGGTGAGAAAGTTGTATGTTTCATTGAAACAATGTTTCAGGGGTTTTTGTGTGTGGACGTCCAACAGGTGTGGTGTGGGAGACTTAAAGGGAGGCATTAGGTGTGTGTGCGTGTGTGTGTGTGTGTGTGTGTGTGTGCCTAAGTCACCTGCATGTTGGGGTGTGGGAATGTGCTTGAACTTGATAAAAGACACAAAATTAAATAAAAATTCTCAAAATGTATTTTGTGTATTTTGTGTGTGCAGATGCCATGTGTGAACAATGGCATGGTACCTTATGACAAACAGATGAAATTAACTACATTTTTTTAGAGAGAAAACTTAAAAACGGTCAGATTTGACCGAACACAGTAGGAGGGCTAAGTGAACAAAACAGGACAGAACAACTGACTTGAGAAGTTCAGATGGGAACCAAAAATGAGTCTTTGTTTTCTTTCAATCCACTTTGAGTTTCAATCCATGGAAGCTTAGTGCTGGTAAGTGTAAATGTCGGGGCTGTGATTTGGTACAAAAATAGAACTTTAATTTTGCTTTGATTCAACTGGAGGAAACTATGAGATATTCATGCACTCATCTAAGGTATAAGTGGAGACTTGCTGTCTCTGCCAAGTTTTTTTTCAGGCTCAGGCTCAAGCTCAGGCTAATGGGATTGACTTGTGCAGCTTTATGCTGTACTTCAGTTTTTCATATTGGAGCTGTTAAGTAGATAACAGAAGGCTGGCTTTATCATGGCACATATTTACCTATTTACACATCAGTAACCAGAGCAAATCAGAGTCAGGTTTCTGGTGACCCAGTGAGATCCAGTATTAACACTCTTACAGCATTTTTTTGGTCTCAAACATCTGCTTATGAAAATGTCGCACTCTATAGCTTCTAAATGCCCCACTGTGTTCAGTTATTTTGTTACTCAGCAGGGAGGTATTGTATGCTGAGTTCTTCACAACTTAAAAAAAAAACCAAGCCAAAACACTAGAGCTGAAAGGAGCTGTAATATTGATCATTTAGCGAGGGATCATCATTACAAGCTACACCTTTCACCGCTGATCCACTGTAAGTGTAAAAGTATGGTTTACTGCAGTTTTAAATATCAAAGGTGCATTCAGACAGAAAGCAATAAACGCTGCAACGTTACATACAAAATCAATGTAAAGATGCGATTAGAGTTGATTTCACTTCGGGCATCATGAATCTCCTGTCAAATGTGATGCCAGTCACACAGTGTGGCGTCCATCGCCTTTATCGCCTCATCACTCGAAGTTGAAAACATTGAACTTTTCGGGCGATATCGCATGATGCTGTGCTGCAACAACCAATCAGTGTTGACACAGTGACATCCCGACGGCACACATGTTGCCAGAATTTCTGAACAGACATTGAATAGTGTGTGTGAATACCATGGAGCTCCTCCAACACAACTCTCTACCCCATGGCATTATGTTGAACACAGACACGGCGTTACTATGTTTTTTCAGCATTTCTGGGTATTCCACAACTGATGTTGTGCAAAAAAGATGATTACATTGGACGTGGTTGGTGATAGAAAATGGAACACCCCTCCCCCCCCCCCCCCCCCCGACCCCAACCCTACTAACTGTGGCTGACACGGAGCTGTGCAACATAACTTCAGACACAACGTTGTGAAGTTTTCCAACCTGTCTAGGACCTCCCCTGTTGATGTGGTGCAGAAATGACGATTAAACTGGCCGTAATTAATGACAGAAAGTGGCCAGTCCCCTTTCCTCTGAACAAGCAGATATAAGCAGACCGTGTACATCGCGCAAATGACGCAATTAAAGCGAACGAAGCAATGATCCCAAATATGATCCAATTACGATCAAGTGACACGATACTTGCATTTCTTGCGGTAAACATTATTTCATCGCTTTCGGTCTGAACATGGCTTTAGTCTGAGATCCGATTTCTCTCTATTTTTACAGCTCTGTATTTGTTACGTTATAAGCACTCACTAGAGCTCTTTTTGTATATTTTAAACAATTATTATTATTTTTCAATATTTTTTATTTATTTTCTCCTGAACATGACATAATTTTACATTGTGAAATGTAAAAGCCCTGGTGAGTGCCAAAAGCAAACAACATGGACATTCATTTTGGTCAAAAATGTCAAGAGCTTTAAACATTAAAAAGACAGATTACCACACACATGATAGATTCTGTAAAAAAAAATCGTACAAAAGTCTGTAGAGTGCACATCAATCACTGCTGCTCTCACATGCCTATAGGCTAAATTAACTGCAGCCAATATATTTACCAGCAGCTTTTCCATAATCCGCCATATTCCTCTTGGTGCTTTAATCAGCAGCAGATAATGACCAGTGATTGCAGAAAAAGGGCTTATATACATCACAGTGGGGCAGGAAATTAAACAGGGATTAGGGCGATGGTTTATCCTTTCTGTTTGATAGCAGAGACAGATTAAAATACATGCGTAATGAAGGAGGTGTTAAGGTTGGCTGTGACTTCGTCACCATGGAAATAAGCTTATACAAACTGACATTTTCTTCACAATCTAATTGCACACGCTCTATTTGTATCTTTTTTGCTGATATATGAAGATTATACTGACAATAGGACCTGCTGCTGCTGCTGCCTGATGTGATGCTTTATTTAAATTATCAGCGTGTCACTTTTACAGTGGGTGATGTTTTATCGTAGGTGTTTTCTAATTCTGCCTTGAGAGCATTCCATGAACCTCTATCTTGGTTATTAAAAGGGAAAAAAGAATGAAAATGATTTTTCTATCCTGCTAGTGGGAAATTTTGTTCCTAATGAACAACAACAAACTTCTATTGGACACAGACCTGTTATATTCTTTCCAAAAAATTACATTATAGTTGTTCTCTTTGCACACAAGGGTGGAGAGTCCTCTGTCACAGATAGTGGTTGTAAACAGCAAAGTCACATTATTGCTTTTGATGTCAGCTCTGGTAACTGCTGTGCAGCCGATCCACCACCAGACAGAAGGGGGGAGGGGGCTGGATCTCATATCTGCCACTGCGGATAATTCAATCAGTGGATCCTTTGCTGTCACTGTTCTTCTTGACCTCTCTGTTACACTGTCACCAAAAGGAAACTGAATCTATTTGGTGTCACAAAAGCAGTTGTCAGACTGAGAGAAGTACTTTTTAAATTGAATCTGAGGCTTCTCCAAATGCCTACATATGATCCCTTTTATGTCAGCTCTGTTGGGATGCTCTTCCGTTGTTGGAAACACAGCCAAGTTGCAGCCCTTTGCCTGCTCCATCACTCTGTGCTGAGCTGTGATGCAGGGATGTATTTATGGAATGATTCTTTGCATGGATTATTTTTAGGGCTGTCAAACAATTAATTTTCTTAATCACAATTAATCTTAAAATTTCAACAGTTCATTGTGATTAATCACATTTTCAGTCATATGCTTACAGTTCCATTATTTTACATTTAAGGCAAGTTTTTTAATTCCATATTACCAGTTGAAAATAATTCTTACCAGAGTGTCTCGATTGGGAATCAAATGAACAGCTGCTCGCCACAACTGAACAAATGTAATAACTGTTTGCTGTGACAGTCTTATGATGAATCAGAACATGCCAGCCAAACAACATCACGTAGTTGTGAGTCTTCAGCAATATCACTGGTCTGCAGTAAGTTGCCCTTCACTTAGCAATTGCTTAGATTTATTTCCATCCGCGGATCTTCAGCAATTCCCACACTCTTAAAAAGTGCAATAGGTGAACGGGTATCTGACTTGGGTAAACTTCACCTGTATGTCTAGTGCGTAGGTGGTTCCTTAATCTTGCTGTATTTCAGTGATAGTGAAATTCTGCTTGACACAAGATGCATGTTACGTTTGCTTTGTCAGCTGCACCACCTGGAAGTCTTTCATAGTTAAACGGGTCATTCAGAAGTCCACTTTGTTTCTGTCCATTGCTGCTGTACAACTGAGCTAACGATACAGCTTCTTCTACATTTGCCTAAGCATGCTGCACTGTGCCAACTAAGGGTGCGTAGAAGGGACAAAATACCATGCAATTAATTGCAATAGCAAAAATGAACTTGTTATGCTCTGACTTTAATCGCGTTGCAATTAATGCCTTAACGCTGACGGCCCTAATTCTCTTCTTGTTTATGCAACTTCATTTTTATTGTCAATTTTGAGTGAAATGAGTAGGCTGACGTTGGCAATATTACACCTACAGGAAAAAGAGATTTGTAGTTACATGTAATGGTTACATCCTTTAAGCACGTGTTCAGAATGTGGTTCATTTTTCATGGCTTTGATGTAATGTTAAAGATATCCAAAAATAGACAAATACATTACAAAAACATTCATTTTCTGGGGTGCATCAGCTTTAAATATCATTGGGTACAGAGATGTGCTGCAGTGCTCTCTGTAGGTTGCAGTCCTGAAGCAATTTGCACCTCTGGCCTCACCACAATTTCAAATGTCAGACTACTGTAACCATCACACTTGAACACGTTTGCCAATTATCCCAACGTGTTTAAGAAAAGCTCTACATGTTATCAACTTTGAGGTATGTCAGATTTATGACTACCTGGTATTAATGGTTTTTCCACCAATCAGAGAGATGTATCATACTTGTCTTTGTCTTGGACATGTGGTGGGATCAGTAGTGTCAGAAACTTTAAATGGTTACTGTACATCAGTATGAAGTGTTAAAAAGCTGGTCTTCCTTTGAAATGGGCAACCTCTCTATTCTGTTAAGCACAATGTGAAAGCTTTGTGGTGGTTAACTGGGAGGACTTCCGCTGGGGGAAAATAGACTAAATGCCCTAAAATGACCTTGTTGTGGAATGTTTCGATGCTGAGCTGTGTCTGCTACACAACTAACCTCCTCCACCATCTATTAAGTCTACATGCAGAAACTTTAATCCAAGATTTTCTTGGCTGTCTTTTGTTATTAATACGAATGACCTAAAAAAAAAAAAAAAAAAAAAAAAAAATT
>JAPZDX010000013.1:19494679-19508022 GCA_029783625.1 Naso annulatus | reverse complement strand
CGAGACGGACGAATTTACTCTGCTGCAACTTTCCCTGCCACTGTTTCATCTCAGTTCAATCTGGACTTAAAAGAGAGAGCGACAACATACAAATTAAAACACGTGCCAGCTCAAACGGCTGCAGCGGATTTACTTCCTAATGAGTCTCATGCTACAGCTGTTGTTAGCTTGCTAGCTAATTTGCAGAAGTTATCTACTGCAACTTAAAAAAAAAAAAGTTATCACACTTTAATGAAGGGAGATGGCAAAACTATTAATCTTTAAGGCGTCAGACAACATCCCTCTTTCAACTTTGACCTAACATTCTAACCATAGCTGTGTGCATACAGTTTGCTGTGTAATGAAGTATAACTCAGAAATGAGTGTCTTCAAATTTTGGTTTTACCAACAGTTTAACCTCTGTGAGCATTTAGAGGTCACCACTGATGAATGACCCAATCTTAGAAGTTAGACTCAGACATATTTAACCTGTGATGAGGAGTTGTGTGTAGACAATTCTTAGCTAGAACAGGTACAACACAAAAATATTGGGAATTGGCTGTACGATATTTTGATGGACTGCTGGCTTGTTTACAACCGATCAATCTTGTTTTGTTCCCAGATCTGTGCTGTTTGTTTGGCTTGGGTTGTGATTTGATTTAGAATAAATATATTTTAATTTTTATATTTTATATAAATCTAAAATCTAAAAATATTTACATATTATATTTTTTATATTTTTTTAAATATATTATATAACAAAGGTAACATATGAGACATATTCATTATTTTCACTGGCTTTTTAAAATGTTGGACAAATTGTTTAATAAGGCCAAAATTCTCCTCTAGGTCCATCACAGAGCAGTCTAACGCAATTAGCTAAGCTCATGATGCCAACACACATTAAGCTGTCATTTTACCTTTGTCAGGCGGCTTATGGACACATTCTTTTGAAAATGGAGAACAATCCAGAAGGGAAACAACACAAACAAGAGGGGGTCTAGCTGGATTTTGGCGCATCTCACTCTATGAATTTGCATTTAAATCGAGATGGTGTGTTGGTGACTGGATTTCTCAGCTAGAGCTACATTTCCTCAGGTTATTCTTTACCAGATAAAATCATATCTACATGCATCTTATTTTTCTGCTTCCTTTCTCTCAGACAACCAAGCTGGGAAAAAAAATGCTGTCTAAATATCAACTAAAGCAATAGAAACCACGACAACAGCAAATCAATAATGTATGAATAACAATCTCCCTGCTGTTCTGTGATCACCAGATTCTGGAGGGAGTGTAGCACTATTTGGAATTGCTTCAATGGATTTTAAAAGTACATCTGGAAGATGTCAGAACTGACACAATCTAAATGACCCAGCACAGCTGTTCGTCGTGCAGTGACCCATCAAGTTGGATTATACCCAGAAGGAGGTCATTATGACCCAGCTTGGGTAGCCCTGTCTCACGCTGTTGCTGCATTTAGTTGCATCTTGAGAAAAGTAGATGTTTGATTCCTCCTGTTAAATTTCATTTTTAGTAAGATCCACTTCAAATGTTATTTTATGTCCAGGTCCAGCATTCATTATAAACTATTTAGGGCTCCGCAGCAGTCAGACCAGATGTGAATCCAGCTGCTCCTTCTGCCTGCATGCCTCAGTCTCCTTGAGCAAGACACTGAACCTCAAATTGGTCCCAGTAAGCAGGCCAGTGCTGTACCGATGGACAAACCAATGCAAGTGTATAATACTTTGCATTAGTTAAACCTGACATTATTGATAGCCATGCTTGCAGCCCCACTGTGCAGGTGTAGCTGACTTTTTGCAGAACAGATCCAACCTGTGGGATTTCCCCCCGATGGTTATTTTTAAATGTCCACCTGAAAAAACCCGTTCTCTCACCCAGCTCCTCACAAATGGCAGCGTGGTCAGGACACTGATTTATGCTTCTGCGTAGGCAGCATATGCCGTAAGCCACACAAGTGGCCTATGCCACTGAGAGCATTACTTAATTTTTATTTTTTTTAAAGTTTTTATTTAACCAGGTCAGTCCCACTGAGGTTTAGAATCTCTTTTCGAAGGGAGACCTGGCCAAGTAAAAACACAAAGTTGTAGACAGGCACAGAGACTAAATTAAAATTGAATAAAAAAAATTCAAATTCAAATTTGAAGTCAGAGAATTTTCTAGGAGTCACAACGAGGCAAGCTAAAAACATTGATATCTAATAATTACTGTTACATGTAACTAGTTACATGTAACAAAATTACATAATTTGATTACGAAATAAATGTAACTGTAATCACTTAAAATGGGGTCGCTGCTTTAAGCGATGCACAGGGGTGTCAAGTAACTATAATATAAACCCGTCAGCAGCATTTTCTGGACCAAAAGCAACTACACAGTTGACAAAGTACAGAGGGAAAAATAAAAAAATTAAAAATTAAAAATCTGAAAAAGAGGGATGACTTTGCACCAAAAGGCAGGGGGTTTAGAATTCCTTAGAAAGCCAAAGTTAATATTTTTCCAAACCTAATAAAATAGCCACTGTGCTGCTACCTAACAACACTGACAGTCAGACAGTAACTTTGGTTACATGCATACTGTTGTCATTCTGAAGACATCATTGCGATTGAAGAGTTCGTTTAACTGTTTACTTGTGATCTAAAACGCTCTCGTTTTTATACATGCTCATTGCTCATTTAATTGGCATAGATGTCCTCCATGCATTAAATAATAAATCATGTGACTGATCAGTGCTAAAGATGTACATCTATCTTCTTTTTAGTGTATTAGTTACCGTTAATGATGGTCTTACTCAAGAAACAGCTTGATAACATTGCACTCCTGCTGAAAGCATTGAATGAAAGAAGATGAGCGCAAGAAGGCGTTTTTAGTGATGGTACTTTCAATGCTTTCCCTCCTAAAACCACAACACTGTTACTGGAGGTCTGTAGCACAGGCTTGTGGGAGGGAGGTGTGTTTTTGAAATTTTCAAACTTTCAGTGAAAGCTCAACTTGTCATCTGTAGATACACGTGCAAGCCCAGGCAACTGCACTGTTTCAGCAAGATTTGTAAGATTACACTTGGCCAAGTGATGGCAGCAGTACTAAGCACACCTGGTAGAGTACCACAAAAAACAAAGAAGAAGATACTCTGGTCGGCGTGCGTACATATGCATAGTGCAGTGTGTAAATGTGTGTGCACACAGTCAGTGGTAAAGGGAAGAATAACATTAGACAGAGGTCAGCAGACTGATGAGATGCTGGTGTAAGGTGACAACGTACAAGACACTGTTACTCAAACAACACAAACAATATTGTTGGCAGAATGTCATGTATTGAAGTTCGCTGTTTCAGAGTTTATCTGTGTCGAGACAAAAAGTTTGTAAAGTTTGTTTGGCTAGCAGCTAACCTCCATGTCAGCTGTAGTTCTGAGGTCTCTGTCTGATTATGGAGTTACCTGTTTTACTCAAACTAATAACGTAATAAATGGTCGTGGAAACTAACAAGTCATGAAGCTGCTATCATCTGCCTCTGTTAACACTCATAGAAGAGGTGGGTTATTGTTAAAAACTCTTATTGCAGTCATGTATGAACGACTGAGATGAGATAAAAACGGAAGATCATAGTACCCAAGGGGAAAATCAGGACAACAGGGATAAATGCAATGCAATGCAATATTCAGTGTGAAATGTAGGCTAAACAACTGTTCATTTTGTCATAACATGAGAAGATTTACAAAGAAGAAATGATTTCCAAACAAATTGTCCTTATTAACTTGTTTTATCATATTGTTGTAAACTCAGTAATTTTGTCAGGATCATAAAATGTTAAAGTTAGAAGCAAAATTTTTGCACTTGTTTAAAAAAAAAAAAGATTTGGCCTTTGCCTCAGAATGGGGCAGGTTGTTCAGATGGTATAGGCTAGCTTGGCAACTCCTAAGGAATCCTATTAAGCACTTTGTAGTTTCTTCAAATAAAATTGTAAATCTGTTTCACTGTTGCTGGGCAGATTATTGTGCAAACCTTGATATTAGTGGATTACTGTAGCGCATGATTTTTTTTTTTCGACGTACATTTGTATGTTTCTCTGTGTCTCTGTCTCTGTCTTGTGCTAACTCCTAGCTGGAGGCTGATTAATTATTCTCTGTGTGAAGGGTGTTTTGGCCCAGAGTGATTGCTGCTCCTCTGTGGCACTCCTGTTCTCTAGATCACCTCAAGCCAAATGAGATGTGGTGGGGAGGAATAAAGGGTCAAAGCCCTCCCTCTCTGTCCCCCTTCCCCCACCCCATACCTCCCTTCATCCCCAATCCTTAGCAGCTCAGACATCCAGCCCTGCAAGGAACAAAGTGTCCCCCTGGACAATTTCCTTTTTAAAACCGTCACTGGTCTGACAGAGAAATCTAGTCAATGTCAATATGATTTAGTGAATATTATATTTTTATTGTTCCAAATTCCTGTCTTGTTTCACAGGATTACACCATCTTACTTCTCTTTTTGTTCCCTTTTCTCTCCTTTCAAGCTCTGTTTGTCTTACATCCTATTTTTTTTTCTGTTTCTGTTGATTGACAGTAAACATTTTTACAACATCTTGGCCACAGAATTCTGCTGCATAGAACTGCATATTTATCATTTGTTACCTTGCTCTCATCAGTTTAGGGCTGATGTCTTAAGACCCAGGAAAACCAAATAAAAGGCTGAAGAGGCTGTGTTCTAGCGTGCAGTTGTTAGTCATGTCAGATGCTCGGTAAACAGTCAGAGCAGCCTGCTTTGGTGATAGTAGTTTGTCAGGGCCAAGCGACAGTATAGCTGCCCACGTTAATCTTTTTTCTAGCAGTTCAAAGACTGTTTACTTTGAGGGGGGTCATGCTTGTATTTTTTTCTGTGCTTGTTTGGTAAATTGATAGTGGAATACTCATGTAAAAAAAATGATAGTTTGTTATCACAAGCAAAGCTACAATTTAAAACCTGATGCATGATGTATGTGTCTGAGGAGATAAATATGCAAATGAAGGCATGACCATCCTCATATTATGATTCAAGCTCTGCACGCGTGTGCCACTTTTGTCAGAAATAAGAAACTCATTTAGCCGTTTTTATTTCAGCAAAAACCAACAAAAAAAACCACAAGATTGATTAATGTGAACAATGAATGTTAGATGATCTAATAATGTTTGATTGGCATAGTTAAAAAGCATTTTATTGATTTATAAAAAAGAAAAATCTAAATAGGATTTTACTCCATACGTGTATGAATCCATGCAGTTAAAGCCTGTCCTGCAACAAAGCAGTGTACACAGGTTTTATACTGCAGCCATATGGATGAATTTATTGACACCATATGGTGTACATTTTGTGAAGAGGAGAAGTCACAACAAAAACACAACCACATCTAAGATTCATTAAAAAAGAAAAAAAGACAATTTCTGTTTCATGAGCTGAAAAAGAAAATATGCAGTGTGTGAAAGTTAAAAGTAGTCATCTTAATTATTATTATTATTATCATTATTAATAATAATAATAATAATAATAATAAGTGAAATAAAGTAAATAGTCAGTTGTCTGTGATCTCCAAAATGTTTACAAGCCCCTGATGGAAAACAAAACCAGTACATCCTACTATAAAATGAAGAAAACTCTGTCCATCAGTCTGTCTGCATCCATTTTTCTTCTCAATGGGTTGCCCGATCAATCTGAAATAGCACATGGGCATTAAGAAATGACATGCAGAGACTCATGAAGCCCTTTGTCTCATTTACCCAACGCCTGTGCCCATTAAGTATAAAATACTTCATATATAATGTAGATTTGCTTCTTCTTCTGCCTGCTGAGTCAATGAGTGAAAACACAGACAGCGCCACTTTGCCATTGCAATCCACATTATGGTGGAAGGTGGGATTGCATCTGTACTGTTCACTGTTACAGGCTTCAATGCTTGAATGACAGAAATACACACAGAACTACTTTTGATTCTTTCACAACAGCTAAAAACTCTTGATTCCGTACTGTGCTGCAAGTGACAATACAGTAGGTGAAACATCAGCCCCTCACAAAAAGATAGCAGCAACAGTTGCACAGAAGTGAAGTTGTGAGGCATGTTTAATCTGAAAATGGTGCATCATTTTGCTACAGTGGGCAAATGTTTCCTCAAAATGCAAAATGGGCAAGGGCAGCAAGTAAATGAGACAATGTGCTTTGTCAGTCTCTGCCCATGACAATTTTCAGTGCCCATGTGCAGTTTCAAACTGACCGGACAACCCATCAAGAAGAAAAGTGGATGCATGTAACTGCAGTGCACATATCCCTGGGTATGGCCGAGTCACAACGTTAAGGTTAAGGAGCAAAAAACTTGGTAAGTTTGGGGAAAAGATTATTGTTTGAGTCAAAATTAATAGTTTTTAAAATGTTTGGGGGAAATTATGAAAACATTTTCTGAAACAACTGGTGCTTTTGTTTCTTGAGAGAATTTCCTGGGAGGTTTGGTGATAGTTTGGCGTGTAGCATGTGAAACATTGCATCCTGACACATAAGAAATGTTACCATATTTATAATGTTTGCCGAAACCAAGATCTTACACCGTTTGCTTGCATTTGAGTTGAGAGGATGTCTGACTGTATACGACTACCTCATTAAATCAAGTTCAGAATCGTATGGCTACATCTCTGGCAAATCTTACACCTGAATACACAGAAACATGTCCTCCAAGACTTGCACTGTTCTATCTATCAACCAGAAAATGCAGAGTTCATTGTACATTTCTTAAATCTTTGTGTCTTCTCAGGTACAAGAATATCATCCAGCTATGGACTGGCTGTCCTCCTCCTGGCGTGCGGTTTGGTGAGGGATGCTTTGTTATAATTTGAAGAACTGACATGGTTTGCGCCCTGATCTCGCTCTCTCTCTGTTTGCTTTCAAAGTGAACGAGAAAATTGCCTGTTTTATTTTGTCCCCCTCACCATGCGGACCACTACAGCCACTACTGCTCTTGCACCCAGCACATTGTTATTAGCCACTGTAAACACCAGTCACCTTTAAACCAGTTGGATTACCTTTTGTAAAGAAGTTGACACCATTTGAGCAGCATTCCTCTGTGTGAAAATGGACTCTGTATCTCGCTGGATAACTCTAATGGAAGAATGACTTTCTTATGGTTTCACTGTTCCTGTTCATGTGTTCATTGCTCAAAAGTGAACAAGAAAAAAGAATCTACATTTGTGAAATAAATATATGATTCTAGATATATATATCTGTTTTATCTGAAACACCTAGAGTTACTGTGTGTGCTGTATACATAGCTGACACTCCATATTGGCAACAGAACTTAATTGTGAATAGGCAATCTGACCTCTCAAGAATTCAAGTCCATGTTAATTTAGACTGTTAACACTAACCATCAGGTTAAAAAAAGGTTAAATTTCTTTTTTCTCTTCACTTGTATCAGTCATCCAAATTGTCTAGTGTGCATAATTTTACATCTTGTTGGTGACACATATATAGGGGTGCATGCTTATTAGTCTGAAGGCTAAAAAGAGGGAACATACGCCATTTGAGCTTCGTAAGTCAACACTTGGAGTTCAGTACTACAGTATGTTGAATTAAGCTTTGTTTTTAATGTGCTAGCTTTGGTATGGAAAAAAAAAAACATAAAACAACAAAAAAAAAAAGGTCCCTTGTCATTTTGATTTGTATTACATCTTCAAAAGGGAGAAAAAGAATGTCACATTTTATGAGTCATTTAAAATCCTGACGTAAGATCAATGGATGATTAATTTTAACTGACTTGCACCGTTTTTTGAAAGGCATGATTAAGTTGCTGTACCCCTCTCTTCTATGTTTCACTATTACAGGGAGGTGAATGCCTATTCACCCACTTTGGATCATGAGTATTGCTCGTTTGTATTATGTTTACGCCTGCACACAAACACACACATTGACACAATTGCAGATAGATGTTAAAGTGGCTGGATGGTGACATGAGAGGCAGTGCAACACAGAGCGCAGACTTGCTTATCGTCAACAGTGTGTGTGACCCATGTTTGAGAAAAAAACATTAGTTTTGTTGAAATCTCACTTGTATCTCACAGTAATATATTTTTAGCTTTATTTTAAGATGATATAGAAAATTTTTATCCACACAGAGCATTTATAAGCAAAACGCTTTGACAATCTCACAAACACAGAAAAAGGTGTTTTTTGGTTTCAGAGTGCAACGACTCCAGATCATCACCATGATACAGCATAACCTCGAAAATAAATGGGATTCTGTTGTTGTTGTTAACTTTTGAGCTGGGAAGGAAACTGTGCACCATCCTTTGGAAATGAAGATGATCCAATCCAAAATTAAATATTTTAAGAGTAGTAGACTAGTTGCTTTGTATCTCAAGAATCATAAATGAATGTTATCCACTATGAGTGCGATGCTGCCAGAGAGCAGCTGCTGCTCCTCGATGAGAGCAGTATTTTTGTTTTGGTAGCCACTGACCCCGAAGCACATAGATTTTTGTTCAGTTAATGCCCAAATTTGCATCAACGTAAGGCAACATAAAGCATGATTATGTAGTTCCTCATGTGCTGTATGGTATAATCTAACATTCATACATTACATACAGATGTAATTTCCAATGATTACTGTGCTGTTATTTTTTTTAAAAAAAGCAAAATACTCACCTCCCTTCAAGCTTTTATTGTGCTTTGTAGACAAAGCAAACCCCCCATATACAGATGTACTGCATTCCCAAAGAACTGTGGAGGGAAACTTGTTGAATCAGCACTGCGGTTCAAAGGCTGACAGAGTGTCACATGCTTTTGGATCAGACCAGAGACATCTACTGATCAACAGCTTCCAGCCTGAGTACAAGATATGTGGGAGACAGAGGGCAACCCTGTCTGATCCCTCAAGTTCTCAATAGCTTCAGGGTGTAGTGGAAAGTTAATCTAGCATCACCATCGTATAAATGCCACTCCGCTGTGACTGAGAAATCGATTGCTGTGTTTTGGATTGATACTTGTTATGTAATATGATTCTGAATATTTAGTTTGCAGTATAAGTACAGTTTATTTTAAGGTACAGAAAATGGGCTTTGGATGCTGATTCTATTGGAAATGTGCCGCAGCACTTTGGAGAGAGTGTGCACGGTTTGAGAGGACAGTTTGTCCGACCCTCATGTAAAAAGTTACAGATCTGTACAACTTGTAAATGAAATAATCAGCATGTTAACATTTTTTAAAATCCATTTAAAAAGGCAGAGGCCAATGATGTTCTGTACTTGTAACAATGGTGTCATGTACTCATATTCAAGTGTTAACAAGTCCAAAGTGGGTTTTCATCTCTTTAAAAGGAACTTGGCTAAAATATATTTGTCGGAAAAAAAAAAAAAATCTCTATATATTAAAAACATCTCCTTTATAAAGCATTCATCCTAATCTAGGGGACTCACTTGCAACATATTCAATAATAAAGAAGGAGAGATTGGAGCAGTGATTGATTTGATATTTTGATCGGACTGATGAAAAATGATGCCTGTTGGGGTTGTGATGGAGGCTGGATTGCTTACAAGCAAAAAGGCCTCTGTTACCAAAGTGGGAACAGTTCGCATTGACGGCTCGTTCCCTCATCCAGGGATGTAATTTCAGAAACATCACACAACCATTATCCTGTTCTGTTTTATATGCCACGCTACTCATCCACTGTAGATGTATTTGTTTCTTCTAATGTATTTCATTTCAATGCGGTCCTGTCTGTTTGTTGAGCTGTCGAAAATTCTGATGAATTATAGTTCTCTTTTCTTTGGTATTGTGTGAGGCTTCTGTACTGGAACATTGCAACAGTTTGTATTATAATGACAATATCAGAATAATATTTAAATAAACCATTTTCACAGATGAAATTCAAACACTGAGGGATTCCATCTGTTTGGTTGGTAACATGCTGAGCTTTACAGCGAGTGAACAGGAGAGAGTGCTGACAATGTCTGAAACTGCCCCAGTTTCCAACTCGGAGGAGAGTTTCTGTTAACTAAATCTCTTTATTTGATAGTACTGCTGCATGTTAATCAAAATCAATACACCCTTTATTTACACAAGCGCCCAGAGATGAACAAATGTTAAAAAACCTGATGACAGTAATATTAAAGTAGAAAAGCATGCCCAGAAGAAATGAAAACTGACCAAATGCACCAGTGGACGCACAGCCACGAAGAAGAATAGTAGCTGTCACGTTACATTACTGTCAGTGTTCAGGAATGAGAATTTACAATTTAAATAAAGTTTCTGCATAGCGCCAAGCTTTAAATCCAGGAGGACTGGATAGACTTTCATAGACTTTGCAGTAGTATGCAACTTATAAACTTTAAATGTCATTTTAATAGGTAACAATTGATTTGGAGAGTCCGCCTACAGATAATTTATAGATTATTTGTAACATTTCAACAACATTTCAGTTCACATTCCACAATTCAACTGTTTTACTTTATCTACAGCTGCTTTTGTCCGATTATTTGTAAATGTTCAATTAATATTCTCAATGTGTATCCAAATACTTAACAAACACCGGCTGTCTTAACTCAACTAAACTAATATGTTGTTGAAATGTTCCAATGTTACGAATACTCTATAAACTGCAGACTATCCAGATAAAGTGTAACCTTGCAGTTAATATCATGGACAATTGGTGTGCAGTACAGTCATATATCAACATCATTTGTACTGTATGCATTTATATACAGTTATATAAAATTAGCCTGAATTTTTGTCCATGCATTTTAATGCAACATAAATTTGAAATATTTAATCAAATAAACTGAACACCTCTAAACTGTCTATATGATATAATGAGAGTTTGTTTAGTTGATCAGTGTGCAATACTAAGTATAATCATAAAGAGTTTATCTGAGGAGTTTGTGCAGCGTGCTGCTATGTTATGAACATGATTACATCAAATGGGCTACATGTAACAAGATTTTGTGCAGATGCTAAATGTGCAATACAATAAATGTGCACTGGCTGAGATGTAAATCCAATTGATATAAATGTCCATGAGAGCTGTATTATATGTTAAAAAATCACAAAGTACATTGGTCATCACGGGGCAGCTGTGGCTCAGTAGAAGGTTGACGGTTCGATCCCCAGCTCCTCCGGGCTACATTTCGAAGTGTCCTTGGGCAAGATACTGAACCCCAAATTGCTCCCGATGGCTGCACCACTGGTGTGGGAATGTGTGTGTGTGGGTGAATGCTGACTTGTATTGTAAAAGCCCTTTGAGTAGTTGAAAGACTAGAAAAGCGCTATATAAATACAGTCTGTTTGCCATTTATCAATCTTAGATGTCACAGAGCCCATGTTCCTAAATTAAACATAATTGACAAACGAAACAATCTCTACATGGTACAAGACACTTTTTTCCATTCTGGTGCAACACAGGGTCCACAACAAATGAAAATTTGCAGTCTTTCTGCAGTACAATACAATGTATGTAAAAGTGTTTGAGCCACAGGTGAACAAAAACAGGCACAAAAGTGTGCAATACATAATGACTGATATATATTTATGAGCAAAGGGTTTTTGCTTAGATATTTCCCAAAGCAATCCCAACCCCGTTCAAATGGGGGTGAGTGTCATTTTGTGATATTGCAAATTGGTCTTACTGTAGGTCTCCACAGTCAACCTTCATCGTTGCAAACCTTGGAAACAGGAAGGAAAGCACCTCTCTGTTGGTAGAAATGGGCCTGTCAAATCTCATCATCCATTCATCTGTTTGAAGGACAAGACTGAAGAAAGAGAGCGAGAGAGAGAGAGAGAGAAAAAGATTCTCTGCGGAACTGAGGAGCGAATCTGAAAGCAGCAGCACAACTTATCAGGTTTACTTGATCACTGAACTCAGAATGCAAAACAGGCAAAGCAGCAAAAGTGAGTGGGCGCAAGAGAGATATATTATCAACAACGCAACAGTAACCCTTTCTTGTGTTTTTTAATTCAGCAAGAAATGACACAGCTATTAATTTGTTGACAAAGAAAGGGCAACTGTGCCACTCTAATTAGGTCACTGGTCCTATTACAACACACAAAAAAATCATGGATGGTGTAAATGTCTGTCTAAATTTTGCATGTTAGCAATGTTGCGTTTAGGCTGATTTGAAGAATTACAGACAGCTAAAATCTGTTTGTCTTTTTATTTGCTTCCCTTAAGGAAGAAAAATAAAACAGTCATAAAACTGATATTTACTTTTTCAAATGCTCAAGCAATGTTCACGCATACCTTGTAAGGGCAGGATCCATGCAGACTGAAAGAGTGGATGCAAACACCCCACTGGTAGTACTGCATGGTTTAGGTAGTGTGTTTTCAATTACTTCCTGAAACCTGGAGGATGACATTGTACATTATATTAAATGAAGAGAATCTAACCCAAACATCACTGTGGGAATGCAGTGGCCTGAAGATTAGACAAGTGGATTTATCTGCAAGTATCTTTGCAAGAAAAACGATAGAAGGAGTGCCGTCTCTCTGTGAAACTCTCCAAATGTGCTGTTGGGCAACAGTATCATCTGCCTTTCTGAAATCTTTGTAGCTCATAGTTGCTTTTATGTCACATACTCAAGTACAAATTTGTTTCAATGACAATTTTGATTTTAGGAAGACAGTAAGGGTCTCTATAATTGTGATCAGTAGTCGAGGCAACCAGCCCACTGCAATCTAGTAACAGAGTAGTAAAGCGAAGGGTAAGTGGTTATTTGACACAAGGGCTGTTGGATATCAAAAATCGTCCTATGAGTCTTCGAACCATACAGGCAGAAGTGGTCATTTGGTACCACTCTCTAGAGTAGACATAAAAGGAGAAGGAACAAAAAAAAAGCAAAAACAAAACTCTTTGTTTCCAAAGCTTTTAAGGTTTTCCTAAGGTTTTGCAGAGAAGGCACGATAAATTCTACAGGTGAAAAAGCAGGGTCCTACCAACATTACACAAGGGTGCATTGCTGTATTTTGGCTCTTATTTAAAGCTCAAAGCTCAAGTTAGTTCTTATCTGACAGGAAAGAAGGAAGGATATCTGGTTTTGAGCTGGATAGGACATGTGAAAATGTAGGACTCAATCCTGCAAAAGACACTTGGAGACAAAAGAATATAATAAACCGCAATTGGTCTCACAAACCACCATGAATTATAAATTAAAAATTGACGGTTGGCTGGCTGGGCAGACGCATCTTACTCCTGAGGCCTATCACAGAGATAGCTGATCATAGAAGAATGAGAACTGGGTATGATGGTGAGTTACACACACACACGCACACACACACACACACACACACCCTTACTGATAATGAAGATTACAGCATCCAGGGAAAAATCATATCACACTTTCATGTCAACTGCAACACAT
>JAPZDX010000013.1:19472869-19486027 GCA_029783625.1 Naso annulatus | reverse complement strand
AACATGATGACAATCAACCCACAGCAGCCAAAAGTTTTGGCTCAGCCTTCTTCAGTGACTGCAGTATTCTGCAGTATACTGAAGTTCAGAAGGCTGAGCCAAAACCTTTGGCTGCTGTGGTTTGTTTGTCATCATGTTTGAGAAAAGAAAATAAAGAAATGAAGACTATTCCTGGCTGCGGACATTAGCGTACATCATTCCTACAGGGTTTATCATGTGGAGGAGTACTGTGCCAAACTGCTTTTTAAAAAATGGACTGATGTTCTGCTCCTCCTGCCCTATTGGTGGGTGGCAGCCACTGTTTGCCATCCTGGCTCCACATGATGGAATGACATCACCTCACCACTGATTTCTGCTGGTGTGTTAATATGTTTTTTTTTTTTTGTTATTGTCTGCATTTGTTTGCACAAGAAAAATATTGGCTTTTGGTTGTCTGTTTCCTCGTTTCCCTTCCTGTTTTTTTCTTTCTCTCTCTCTGATCACCTTCTCACTGTCTCACCGTGCATGCCATCTAGTCATTTCCTCTCCAGTACAAGGACAAGAAATCAAGAAGAAGTAACTTTATCAATCTCTTTGGGGAAATTGAACCTCTGCATTTGACCAGTCCTTTTCATAGTTAACCTTAACTACACATACTAGGAGCACTGGACTGCCACAGTACAGTGCCCAGGACCAACTCCATATCTTTTGTTGGTACCTTGAAACAGGGATCCAACAGGAAGTCCCTGTCAAATTGTTGTGTCCAGTGTGCGAAATAACCCTTGACAAGCGGGGGGTCTCCCCCTAACTATTGCTCCAGTATTATGTTGAAGTTTTAAAAATAGTAGGCTAGTTGAACGATGGACTAGCATGAACACCTGAACCAGATTCCTACACTACATTTTGGTTGTCCCAGTTAAGCTTTTAAGCAGTAAATAAAATGTTGATTAGTGAGGAGGGTTTTTTATTTCTCTTTGCAATGTTTAGTCCATGAGTGAGTCAAAATCGTAGCAGAAAAAAAAAATCCACCGCTTTGCAAACAGGTGGATCATGAAGAGTATGAATTTTAACAACAGCACCACCCAATGGAAGGCGGCAATACCAGAAACAATGGGGTTACCAAGGAAACACTACA
Source organism: Naso annulatus (assembly GCA_029783625.1). Lineage (NCBI taxonomy): Eukaryota > Metazoa > Chordata > Actinopteri > Acanthuriformes > Acanthuridae > Naso > Naso annulatus. The sequence continues at coordinate 19,484,913 of JAPZDX010000013.1, read as the reverse complement.
ACAATGAATTCATAGTTCTGAATAAAAGTTTTGTTATTTAAATTAAATAATGAATTCCGGACAACTTACACCTTTAAAAGACATTTTTATTGACAGTTGCAAGCAAAAAATCCTTTTCTTAAAGCTTTTTCTTGAAACCCCCCAGAATTTTGCAGATGAGGCTTTCGAGGGGTCTGACCTGTCAGTTAAGGGGTCTCAGACCACCCAAGACCTCCTGTATTTCACACCTTGGTTGTGTCATACACTGAATACTTTCCGTTGGTCTGCCAGGTCTCACATTAGCTCTCTTCCCCAGGTAACTTCTGCAACCTTCTCTCCTGACTCCATCCTGCTCATCTCATTCACCCCCAGCCAACATCTCTCTGTTTATAATCAAACCTTTTCTCTCACCTATCAGATTGTCCCTTGCATTTAAGCTCAGCCTGAAAACTCAGCTGTTGAGATTCTTTTGGAAACTTTTCAGCGTCTACGTTTCTACAGACAAACTGTGCTCTGATGTAAACAGGGAGCTGCAGCAATGCAATGAGGTCAGAAGTCATAATCTGAGGAATTGGTCCCTCCTGTTGCTCCATAGCTGACAGCTGAACACATTCTTAGACTGTCGTCCACATAAACAGTGTTCAACTTGAACTATGGTAACCTCTGTTTCCCAACACTTTTCCCAACTCTCCCTCTCCCTTTCCTCCCTGTGTCTTTTCTCTCAGAGTAGCCTCTAAACTCTCCTTACCTTGTATTCCTTTTTCTCTGAGAAACAAACTGAATCTCTGAGAAAAAGCAGTTACAGGAACATAAACTGAGTGATTGAGAACTCTGTTTAAACTAATCTGTAAACCTCACACTGTGATCTTTTTTTGTCATTCATTTTAATGATTTCTGTCTGTAATTCATTTTAGATAAATTTGATTTGAATTTTGCTACTGAACTGTTTAGCAAAACTTTAATTTGCTCTTTAAATTGACAAGAGGATAAACTGTCTCATTAACTCACAATGTCTCTGACACTTCTACTTCTTTGTTAAGCCTCGATCATCATGCATGCTTTTCTATACACACTACTCAGGAGTCGGTACACACACAAATGCTTAGTAGAAAACAGGATGGCAACGTTTTCAAAGCAAATACAGTTACTTCATTTGTTGTGTCTGGCTGCCAAAATGGAAAAGTGAAAACAATTTTGTGCAAACGAGTGCCAAATTTGCTTTTCTGTCTCTTTGCAGTCCCGTCAAAATTTGAGGCTCTTTACGTAAATGTCTGCATAGCATACACAATCATTCAATATGATGATACATCTCTGCACACAGCACATCTGCTGTAATTCACCTGGGGGTATTCCATGAATTTAGCTAAAGAAAGCCAAGCTCACTTGACAAAGCCAGGCTGAAACTAGCGCCATCTTCCAATTAAGCCTCAAGCTGTTCCACTAACGCAACCCAGCCTCATCTAGCCAAGGCTGCCTCGAGTCAGGCTGGCATAGCCTCGCTTCGTGCATGACCCTGGGATAGATGAGAGGCCCTGAAGAATGGATTGATGGAAAGACCCAAAGAGTCGGAAAAATGAGAGCAGCACTCTTCTGAGCAGCAAAACAAGCATTTTTAATAGAGCTTGATGAAAGACAGTCAAACTGCTGCATTTAACAAGGCGAAGGAGATGGCATGACAAAGAAACAAGAGCAAAAAAATAAAACATAAAAAACGACAGGCAAAATGTGTATGTTGTACAAGTCTGCAATGGTTACATGTTTCATGTGGATATCACTTTGTAATATTTCGTTGTGCTGATATCTCCTGTAAACACTTTGAATTCCCTCCATATAAAATATGCTGCACTAATAAACAACCTTCACATATGAATTTACACTATTAATAAAAAAATCAGATAACGAGACTTTGTCTCTATATTATCAGTGGTCTGGATAATGTTTAAAATAGTGCTGTAGGCCAACTTGTAACCGACATAACTACAGTTTATTTAGTTTGTTCGCCCTATTGGCTTAGAAGTGTGAACCCACTACTCTCGACCTACTGATTTTTCACTGAAGACCTACATCTCAACGATGCAAAAACGAATGTGGCAACAGCTAATCATCCTAAAAAAAAATATTCCCAAAGATGCTCAGAGCAATATGTAGAAGATAGCTTATATTGTCTATATTTGTGCCAGGATGAAGATTGGGTTCATCTGTACTCCGTTTTTTTTTTGTTGTTGTTGTTATACTTTTGCTAATAAATAATAGGCTTATACATAAAGAGATATGCAATTTCACTCTGTCTGTCTCGCTGTGTCTGTGTGGGTCTCATTCTCACGCACTGCTTCAACAACAGCTTTGACAGCATTTTTAGCAGCCAATCAGAGACAGAATGTAAAAAGTTAAATGTGTTGAGGATTTTTTTATGTTCTTTTTACCACAGTTTACGTTTAGCACAAAGTTGCATTTGATGTGTAACTATATGTAAATAAATAAAGTTTCATTGGTAAATTTATTTTGGAGGAAATGAAAAAGGGTGAGATGTGAATTTCAGGAGGTTTTTTTTAATTTTTATTGCATGACATCAGTAACATTAGTGACGCTAGTAAATTCATCTGGCAGAACATTCTTCAAGTCTATTTCTGACCGTCAGACATTCTTGGACACAAAACTAAACTACTTTTTTTCCTTTTTTCTTTTTTTCTCTTGTAAACTAAGTTAGACAGTTAGCCTGCCTTAGAGGAGGCTTGTTAGTCACTATGGAAAATCAGCGAATGGAACTCTACTTAATTAGGTCAGAGTTATCGATATTAGCGAGGCTTTTCTTTAATGCTGATTCATGGAAGACCCCCCCCCCCCCATGCCATTATTCGGATAATGCCTTTAAATGATTAACGTCTTCATAAGGTCACTGCATTTTTAAGGTGAGACAGCTTCTTGTAAACAAATGGTCAGAAAACAGTGTTGGCTTATTGTTTCAGGTTCAGGTGGGACATCAAATCTTATTTCATTTGTTCAGTTTAAGGAACACATTAATGATTTTTAGGGTAAGGCACATGGAACTCTGCACAGAGGTTTATTATACGGTTCAGTCTATCATTATGGTCATTAGGCAAACAGCATTCATGTTACTAAGTCATCCACCAGGAATGTGAGCTGGCACGTATTTGGTTGGGCAGTGCAGAGTCTTGCTGGATGAAATCACACTGTATTACAGGAAAAGATAAACCTGGTTCTAATTTTTTTTTGCCTGAACGCGGTTTGATGCCACGTAAATGCTGCTGTTTGTACCAGTTGCCGGTAAGACGCTGGCGAGCTCTTCACAGCTGTAAACCAGTGTGGAAGTGTGTGTGGCATCTCATCTGCTGCCAAGAGAAATGCTGCAAACAACGTGGCAGTTACTGCGAAAGTTCAATGGCAGCCGGAGAGCCATCACTTGCTGTCACCTTTTGAGCTCTGCAGTAAAATGTTCAAAACAACATGAACTCATTCCTGAATTATGGTCTTAAGGTGAATCTTCAAGCATTCAGAGTCCTACAGGTGAGAAGCACTGGTGTACTCAGTGTGTTTAAGGGATGGGGCAAAAATAACAAAAATTTGTTGTATGCGGTGGGGCACCGATATGCAAAAAGTTGTCGGGCACATTACTGTGTTTTGTCAACCAAAAGGACATCATAGAAGACACTTTACCATGTTTTGGCCATTGCAAGGGCATCCTAGAAGGCGTTTCATGACGTTATGTCTACCATAGGGGCATCCTAGAGGGCACTTTCACCACTTTTTCTCTAACATCAGAGCACCGGGGAGGGTGGTTTCCGCCTGCCCCCCCTCCAGAAGAACACTGTTGTCTAAAATATCACTGTAGACTTTAACATGAACAGGACTGGAGCCTCTTTCACAAGTTTTCCTTTATGTTAATCTGATAATAATTAACATGATGGTCTCATATAAACACCAGAGTCATTCAGTCTCTACGTCAGTCTCAAGCCCAATTTATGCTTCCTAAGCCATAAGCAATAAGCAATAAGACCGCCGGCTTTTTGGGCTTATTGACGTCATCGCAGCGGGCTTAAACCCCCTCGTGACGGTTTAAGCAAGGTTTAAAACACTGGTCCTACGAGCCTCGCAAAAGTTGGGCCACATACAACGTCATCAGTATCTTATAGCTTTGATTGGTTGACTGGCTCGTGTGACTGCGTGTGACGAGACGAGGGGCGGGAAGCGCCCATAGTTGTAGACCTGTACTCTACCTTCTTGTAGGCTGGCTCTCGCTCTCCTGCTCTCCTCTGTGCTGCGCTGCTGCTTGCTTCTTATGAACGTATTTATATATTTATTTACATCTATTTATTTATTTAGTCACCTTCCTCTTCTTCCAGAAGGTTAAGCAGCTTAAATTCATGTTCATCTATAACCTCCTCCACATTGTAAGTCGCCATCTTGCTTCTTTTTTTGTAAACAAAGCCGCTACGTGTTGAATTGTGGGTAGTACAGAATGCTCAGAACAGCGCACCTCTCCCTGGCACCCCAAGCCTGAGCTTGAGAAGCATAAATGCACAGGACCTTGTGAGACACAAGCCCAAGTCCAAAAAGCCAGAGGTCTTATTGTTTATTGCTTATAGCTTATGAAACATAAATTGGGCTTAACTTTTACCAAGTGCTTTTGGTGCCTTAACTCACCCTAAGACAACCTTGGCTGGCTGCCACAGCTAACATTCATGCTGGTCCATTGTCTGACTAGCTTACTATTTGTAAGACTTTAGCACTGGAGCACTAGTTGGGGGGAGCCCCCCAATTGCCATAGGGTGTTTCGCACACTGGTCTGAATCCTACCCATATGCCTTTTACCATTAGGGGAGGACATGATTGTAACATTGGACAAAAGTCACAGGTAAACTGAAGAACAGCATTAAAGATGTCTCATTGACATGTGACATTAAACTGGAGCTGTGGGTCTGCACAGTCCTCCACCACGCACTGATGTATTAATGTACAATTAAAGTGAGTCTACATTCTGCTGAGACTCTTAATGTCATCAGTAAATGTAAATTATAAATGTGGTTAGTTGCATATAAATTTAATTTGAGACCGGATAAGACCATTGCTCACCAATGCACATGTAAATAAGTTTTAGTACCAAATCCATTTTTGTACATCTATTACCTACGACTGACTGAGAAAGTCTGTTGTTATGAAAAAAATTCCATTTAATTATAACAAGCCGTGCATCTCCATGTTTTAGTACAACTGCTGCATCTCAAATCTCAGATGTGAGAAAACTTCAAAGTGTCTTTCTTGCCGTTTCATGACATTTGTGGCGTCCAAGGAAGGTTAGATGCAGTGACCTGAAAAAAAGAGCACTGCAACACAGGGTATGGCTGCAGGGATAGTCTAATTAACATTTTAATTAACACAAAATATTGTCAACTCCTGGCCATCCTTCAAGCCATGTCTGAGACACGCTCATTACATTCTGTGTTAGCCTCCTCACTGCTGCCTCCTACGTGCTACCTGGAAAAATGTCATCTTCCAGAAGGATGAACAGATAGTTTTGGATTAAATTCTACAGTGTCTTATCACTTTAATCTGAACTATGTTCAAGAGTTGAAGTCAAGTTGTTGTTTTTTTCATAATCATGCAGGTTGGAGTAACATGTAAATAAGTGCATGATGTAATTTTTAGTCACATACCCGTACAGCAAACACATAAACTACATGAGATTGTCAAGAGGAGTCACCCAAAATATAAGCATTCAAGACATTTTGATATGATTATAATATTTACTCTAAGATTGCATCAGAAAAATGTACCGAATAAATAAAGCATGTAGCAGAGATGGTGGAGTTTTTGCATCACAGTTTCATGTCACAGTTTGTTATATATGATTCTTAATCTTTAAATCCTTAAAAGTTTCTGCAAGTATCATGGGAAGCGCGTCCATCTACAGCAGCCAATCCTGTGACTGACCCTGCACAAGTCAGCGGACAGACAAGCATTCACACTCACATGTCCTCCAATTATTTTTTCACTACACCTTACCTGCATGATTTTTGGAAAGCAGAAACCCACACTGGAGGGGAACATGCAAGCTGGGTCTTTTTTTTGCTCACTGTCTAAATATTTATGTTTGTCTTTGTTTAGCACCTTTTATGGCTCTCATAATGATAACTCATCATACACTTGGGTCCATACAATATTTTTGCATCCCATGAAACTCCTTCTCGATTTTTGTTCTGACAACACAAAGGATATACAGAGACAAAGGCACAGGGGCAGAGTCCTCCTGGGGGGCTGGGCCTCACTGTTCACTGTACTAAAACAAATCTATATGTTTAGTTACAGAAATCAGTGATTTTACAGTAGAGACAAACCTAAATAAAAATAGGACAATCAAATCAAATCCTAACAGAAAATAGAATTGTTATTATCAACGTAGCACCTGTTCAAAGTAGTTTGATTGTTCTTCCTCAAAATGGCCTTAGCTTGTACAAATCTGTCTCTTATACATTATGAGTGCATGTAATCCAATGTAATCCATTAGGTACATAGGCCTACAACATAGCCCAGACTGTCAGGTCAGTGAACATTGCTGCTCAAATCACAGCTGCTTGGCTATGTGTATTTAATCAGAAGAGACACATGAGGCAGAAAGAGGATCACATAAGAAAAGGCAGCAGCAAGATGATGGGCTAACAGTGTGGTGTGCTGATGTGTTCTCAGACAGATGTGACCGGTGGATGAGAACAGCTGATATCTCAATTTGAGCCCCAGATCATTACAGCAAAGAAATATGAGCTTGTTTGAGAGAAGTGGATGGTTAAAGAAATGACTACAGGTCTAAGCATGTAAGCATGTCTTCCTGAATGAACTTCTAACAGCGCTCCATATGCATTTTTAACAGGCAAATATGTCACAAAGCTAATATGCCATATTCAACTCATGGAAATAAGCATGTGACTAATCATGCATATACTGCAGGCTGCCATGTATTTGTATTTTTGTATTTTATGAATATCTTATATAACAAGGACAGTAGCCTCTTGAAATCTCTGCATAGAAAATGATAACATCGCAGCACGAACAGAAAAAGAAGCTGAGCCTCCTGAAAAAGCTTTTAATCAGAAGCCACAGCACTTGCCCTTTTCCATTTTGTAAAATTGCAATTATTCACAACACCCCTGACAATTCAAATAATTTAATGCAATTATTTTCTTAATTTTTCTGTTTCTTTTTAATAATATTCATTATGTAAGAGGCTTATGTCTCATTTCCATCATAGTTGAAATGATGCTGATGGTTTTAGAATGCTCTGGAGATGAATGAAACCCTCAGCAAGATGCATGAACAGTCCCAGAGTGAGCGTCTAAACTGAGCATGAGATAAGTTAAAGATGGTAAATGGGGTTCCAATTAATTAATTTGTTTTTTGTTTTTTTTTCATTAATAAACTCACTGAGTTTAAATAGATCAAATCATTTTTTAATCTACGATATCTATAAATATTTAAAGACATTCAGTTTTACAGAGTACAGATGCGATGTTGCCAAATTGATTTTTATGGGGTTTTGAATTTAGAACTTATTAAGTGATGACTCATAATGTAGCTGGTAAACTTATCAATGAATTGTTATTTCTTTTAAAGAATACAGACAATGTTTTTGATTCTGCCACCATTTAAAAGATACCATTGCAAAAGACTTGCTCCTAAGACCTTTCACCTGAAGAAACAGCTTCTGGCAGAAGGAATTAATAATAGATCAACAATTGTCCTTTGAATGTAGTGGCCAAAAAATGTTTAATGTAATAGAGTAAAAATGAATGGACCAAATGAAATAGTAAAAGATCCCTCTTCATTTTTTCTAAAGTAGAGTTGTAACTAAATGACCAAAAGACAAATAGAAATGTTATCGCTGTGGGTCACTGCTGGGGTCACTGCTGGGGTCAGAATTGTCATCCGTAAATAAACACAGCACTGCTGTGTGTGGAAACATCATCAGCTCTGGAGGAAATGTTATACAGAATGTGGTAAAAAATGCCACTACCATCACTTGAGTTTAAAGATGTTTCCTCATAGTCCCACAAATGCTGAATTTTTCAGCAGCAGCAGCAGCAGTCAGGCAGCACAGCGGTGTGGGGAAGTAGTAAGGTTGACCGGAGGATGCATATTTCTTGGACTTGGCTTTGATTCAAGCGGTGGTCAGTCACACTTGCTCAGGCGGCACAACTGAGAGCAGGTTCATGGCAAAGGAAGCACTGCTAGATAGCAGAACAAACAATAAAAATAGAGTCAGAGACCTGGATAACAAATCAAAGAAGTGAATAAGCTCAATGCAGCACATCAGTGATTAACTTAAATTAAGATTCTCCTCACTTCATTTTTGTCCCCACAACACAATTTTTTAGAGATATTTGTGGCTATGAAGAACTTTGAGGTACTTTACAGTATATAAACAATGAATTTTTCATATACCTAATCAGTTTTGGAATGGTTTGTTTAGCTCAATATTGAATTTTCTCAAACAATACGATACCTGGGTCTTTAGTTTACAGACAGAAATGAGTTTATGCCAATATAAACTTCCAGAAGAGAAATGACAGGAAATGAGGGTGAGAAGTGCAACAAAAGTTCCCAGCTGAACTAGTCACTGTGGTTCGAGTTTGCTGGCCCACACTAATATCAAACTCTGGCATCATCAGCCAGAAACAAATTTTCACGCCCCCCGGCAAACACTGAAATTACAAGCAAATTAAATTTCTTCATTCTGGTAATTTTGACCAATTTATTATTCACACCAAAAACAAACACCAAGGACAGACACTGATTTGATTTGATTTATTAAGAAACAAAATTAAAATGAATTTCCACATTAGTTAAACTAAAAAAAAAAAGAAAAGAAAAAGAAGTAGAAGAAAAAATAAACTGATAAATTTACTTGTGTGTAATTCATCTACCAGTCATGAGTTGTGTTCTTTGTTAGAAAGCATTTTCATTGCTCCTTGAAAAATGAAATTAACTGCAAGACCACCCTTTGAGTTCCTTAAAGAAAACTTTAAATAAGATGAAAAGCAATGCGCAGCAAATGACTGCACAGTTTGAAGTCACAGTTTTCCTTTTGTAGTTTGAAAAATGTTTCCTAAAATCACCCCAGCCTTCTGGTGGGGTAATGATTTCAAAAACATCACACTGTCATGTGCAAGCTGTAGTTACTTGTTTCTTTCCACTTTCCTGGTGCTTGAGATGTCACTTTCAGACATCCAGATATAAGGACCACAGTGAAAAAGGATGATGATATGGCTCCTACACAAACACCTCCAACTCCAGCCGCCTCCTCTGACACTCACAATGAACAGATCACCTCCCCGTGCTGAGAAAAAAGAATGTAATCCACCCAATGAAGATGTGTTTACAATGGCAGAGGGAGACAACATGTTATTTTCTCTACTTCATATGCCTCTTATTTATTCGGTCCTACATTCTTTAACTGTGACGAGAAGTGCTGAAAACAAGCTGGTGTCATTCCCCCAAAGTGCTCGCCTGAGGCACTGACGTCAGGGACGCTTTGCAGCTACTATTATGTGCAAAACTGGAACACATATTGTAACTGCTTATTAGTATTCTCTTCAGTTGTTAGAGAACTCAGCACTTAACTGTTCATTTCCTATGTTTAATAGACAAAACTTGAAAAGTAGGCTGATACCGAAGTGCTGCATTTTGTGCTTTTTATCTTCTATTTTATTTATCTTTTTTTTAATGTCTGCAGCAGGGTTTGGCCAATTTTCTTTCTCTACACCAAATAGTTATATAAGGTTTTTTTTAGTTATATAAAAGAGGAAGGCTGAGGTCTCAGAGGAAAGAAAGAAGAGGTCATGGACAAACTCGGGACCACATTAAAAGGCCTCACTAAGGCCTCTATCCGTATGCACATGGATCCCAGGGGGCAGTGGTAGCCAAGCCACTGGGGAAGAGTCCTGTGCTCTGCTCCGTTTATGAACTAGAACGGAAGAAGGCTTTCTGAGCCATGGAGACTTTTTTTTTTTTTTTTTTTAATCAAACACAAAAACAACCAAATATTCTTTACACAGAAGAAGCATGGCTGGCTTAAAGCAGCTTAAGCACTTTGCTACTCATTTATGATTGTGTCTCTTCCCATTTCAGATGTATTTAAGGTGGTAAAGAAACAACATGGCAACATAATGTCACGCATCGTGTTTGCCCATGTCTACAAACACGCACAAACAGTATGTGATGCTGTATAAAACTTCATTTATAGACAGAAACAATATAGTAATTAATAAGGAAGTATGACATTTAAAAATGGTAATTCATTTTAACCCTTTCTCCATCTTTCTCTTATCTCTCCTCAGGTGACAATTCATGGACTTTTAAACTAAAATTGCAAAAGCATTTATGTTCATAGCTTGCAAGTGGGGCAGTCAGATCTTTATATGATTCCAAGCCACTACTGAAGCCTGTATTTCACCTGGAGAGTGTGTTTCTGTTGGAATGTTATTGTTTTGAAACACTGATAAGTTTTGGTATTCAGTAAGTTAAATAAAAAAGAGATTTTATGTCATGTATTTACATTTTAAGGGATATTAAAAGGTTCTTTGTACTCTACTTACTCTACTTACTCTAATTTCAACAGGAATTTTGAGAAACAGGCATTAAATCAGTAATCAGTGTGTTCCCGACAATAATTCAATCATTAGAGACTAAGAATGAGAGAAAACAAAGCATTTATTGACATAACCATGAGGAAGAAAAATGTGATTGTCTTTGGTAATTCGACCCCGTAGTGAGATATTTAAACATGCACAAAAAAAGAAATAAATAAACACAAACCATAATTAAAACATATAGAGTGAAGAACGATGTAGGTCTACTAAAAAAAGGAAGGCAGAATTAAAAGAAAATAAAGAAAGTGAAAAGGATACACGATTTGGTCTAATTACCGATAGGAAGTAGAGGACTTGTGGGGTGTGATAAAAGTCACAACGACCGTATTGATATCAGGCACAATAAAAGTTCATGTGAATTAGCAGAATTAGAAGCCAAAAATAATCCCCTGACTGAGTGGAAATCACCATGAATAGTTGCCAGAAAATTTTCTGAGTGGAGGTTGCAACCTTGTATGTAGACCATAATAATAAAAGATCTATCAGGACCAAAAGATCAAACAACCAGCAGAAATTAAGGTCAGTAAACCAACTAAACAGAAACTGAGTCAGCGTTGACTGAATAGAAATTAACCATCCAACAACAAAGCACCATAGGCAAGGCTCAGCGGCCATGGGTGAATGTAGCAAGATGATAACATGAATGAGGACAGGGGCCATAGGTGTGATGACAAGTCAATGAAGTACGCATATGCCTGATCATGAGGACTCATAAACAAGGTGTATGAATAGAGAAATCTTCTCTTTTTTTTAATTAGGTTAGTCCCACTGAGATTAAGAATCTCTTCTCCAAGGCAGTCAGCATTAAAAACACAAAGTTGCATGAAGACATAGAGACAAAATACAATTAACAAGCATTAAAAAACTGCAGTCAAAGAACTTGCCAGGAGTCACAAGCAAGTAAACTAAAAACATTGATATCTAATGGATTCTGCCTGAAGATCTAACATTTACCGAAACCAGTTCCTTCAGATTTAAGTCCTCTGCAACAAATTCCAGGCTGAGGGAGCAGCCTGAAAGGCCCTATTTCCACATTCTGTTTGGGCATCTGGTACTGAGAGCAAAAAAAGTCCTGGGAATGCAGTGGATACTGTTTGATATGTTTCTGTATGATTAAAACACAAAGTATTGTGGCACCAACCAAGAATTGCTTTATATATAAGGCTGTACCAATGTGCAAGCCTACAGGTCGCCAAAGGCGGCCAGAGTATGATTCACAGTGGTGAGTCAGAGCTTTTTTAGTTTGTAAAAAACCTAAAAGATGCATGGTAAGCTGTATTCTCAAAACATTTTTAAAGTAAACATGAAATATGGAGTAATATGAATGTAGTTTGTTTCATTTTTACCTAAGGTGAGATATGGCACCGAATTCAAACTTTATATTTTTATAATACTGCTGGAAAACCA
>JAPZDX010000013.1:19445359-19456004 GCA_029783625.1 Naso annulatus | reverse complement strand
GATCAAAAAACATTATTTACCGTTGTGCATGGCAGCTCCTCCATGCTCAGACTGAGCTGATGGTAGGTTGAGAGGAGAATGCATCGACGTTAACCAGGGTTGGATGTAACGTTACGTTGTTCAAGTGCTACATCATTGGGGTCGTTGTCGTGTTGTACTTATACGCAGCTTCACATTGTTTACACCGAGCTTAGCCATTTTTTCAGTTCAAAATGTTTCCATGCCAATCTTTGCCCCGACCTCTTTATGTTTATGTTTGATATCTGCAGCAGCCTTGACGGCAGCTTGTAGGTGTCATGGCTACGTTATTTCGTTTTTTTCTGTCTCCTGAAAGTAATATCACCTCCTGTTGGTAAGATGTCTCATTGTTGCTACATAGTAAAAGTCACTGCATTGTTTGAAGACTAACACTACGCAACACAACCTGCATTTACATTACGTTATGTTTGATCGATTGAAATTTCACGTGATTGACAAAATCCTTCACGATCGATTATTGATCATCGATTAATCATGTCCATTCCTAAAACATATAGTTACTTTAAATTTTCTATGGAAATGTTTGTAATGTCAGTACAGGCCAATAAATATATAACAAAATAGGATTTTTAGTTATTTTTGGTAGAAATGTTATTTCATCTCAGTGACAGTCAGAATTTGAATTGTAAGTGCATGAACAGAATCATTCAAAAGATTACAAAGACGCCTCATGCGTGATTATTAAGTATTAATAAATGCACATGAAATAAGACTGTGTTGCTAAACCTGTCTCTATCTTTGAAGAACAATAATACCTTTCATGGGTGAAGAGATGATTTTTCATTTGATCGATGAGGAATGCTCATCACAATATAAACAAACAAAAAACGATGCCTGAAAAATATTTTAGAAATCAAGGTTAATGCAAAATCCTGTGGATGTTGATGGTTAGCTGGTGAAACACTATTAGCCTGAAGCAATTCCACTGCACTGACACATAACTGCACACAAGTGACCCTACAGGCCATTCATTCATTAGCAGCATTTCCCCTCAGAACACTTTATCTGTGTCATAATTGTTGTGGGATTTGGTGAGGCAGTGGCAAAGAAGCTCTGAAAATGAAATTGATGTTCAAACAAGGGAGCAGCTGTCAGGAGCAGCTACCTGGGGGGTATTTCACAGAGAGGGCTTCGGGAAAGCAGGACTTCTCTTGATGAAAGTCGCACTTCATTACGCATGACTTGGTCCTCTGCTAGTTCTGTTTCACGTAACTAACTAGTGACTCCTCCAGTTAGGATTAATGAAGTCATGATAGGGTTCTTGGATGTGCACATGCTATGTTAAAACAGGCTGAGCAGAGCAATGCATTAGTCACACTTGAAATGAACCTCTGTGTCCTTCAGAGCCGCATGCAGTCTGATGATTACAAGCATCTAATGACCAAAAAACAGGCAACAGCACTGCAGCCTGATTAAGAAAGTCAGGGGATGCACTCTGGCAGTAGAATGTTGATCACATCAATTTGTCAAATCAGTTTAAATTTACTTTAATGGAAAAGACACTCCCCTCTCCACAGCTTTATTTATTTACAGCTGTATTCCTCAAATTCTTCTAATGTACAATCAGTAAAGAGGGTAGGCCAAGGAAGAGGAATTATCAAAAGAAAAGCAACACGCTTCTGTCTGTCCATCCATCCATCCATCTATCCCTATCATAACATTATAGTATATGTATATTAAATGTCATATTTACCCTATTACTGGTAGAACTAAACATGATGGAAAAAAGATAGACGCTTAACAGACAAAGTCATTTGACAAACTGGGAACTGAAAGAAAAAAAAGGGATTTTGCTAATGTGTATCTAAAACAAGGTGTAGTTAAAGATAAAATTCCATTAGAGTGGAATATGTGTGGCAGAGCGGTAACACTAAGGAACAGGTAAACAGATGCTGACAACACCACTTGGGGAATTTCACCCCAGGAAATAAGTTACCTTTTGAATACTGTATTGCAAATGGTAAGATACACAGATTTGGAAGATCAGACAGAGAAGTGTTTTCAAATGAGAGCCAAATATTTTATTGCAAATTATCAAAAAGTAGATTAAAAGAAGACTGGAGATGCTGCAAGGGAAGTTAGTAAACAAGTTAAAACAATATGACTAAGTAAATTAGGATGTTCTTTATTGTGACAATCTAATTAAGTGGATTCAAATGTTCTTTATTACCAAAATATCTTAAAAGGCCTGAATAGAGACTCTAAAATGGTGTAACCCTTTAAAATTTTACAGCCACCAGTCTCCAAAAATGTACTAAAAGAAACTAAACTGAGGCCAGTTGTGGAGAGGCAGACTTCAAGTGTCCAGGGGTGTTACCATTACTCACCACGGGTGCAGCACCGCAAACCACACAACAAGCCTCACAGCAAAATGGTGCAGTCTGTATTGTGCCCAAGTGCTCTTAACTCACATGCATAGGTGCAGGGACCTCACTGCGGGTGCCCAGCCTCCCAATAATGTGGTTCTCAGCTGCCCTGAAACTCAAAGAAAATGGATTACAAAACAAACAAACAACAAAAACAATCCAGTTGGTTAACAAAAGAAACTAATAAATGGCTACTCAAACCAAATAACTAAACCAGTGAAGGGAAAGCAAATACTCAAAGGGAATGAAATAACTAAACCAAGGGAGATGTCTGCGAGAGCAAAATGAGGGAAAAAGGGGCAAAGCAGCGGCAGCAGCTTTTGGTAAGCCACCTGTGATGAAACAGTTATTAAAATAGTTTAAACTGCTGCAATTTAAATAAAGCATTTGTCACTGCCGAGCCACCCGACTCACCATCCCAGATATGGCTATACCACAAAGGATTAAGACAACAGGATGGCCAGGGAACCAGGGGCTTCAGTGTCCAGGACAGCCAGTATTACACAAGGAAAAAGCTACCACAAAAGAAATGAGCTACCAGACCACATGAAAGGAAATAAAGGAAACATTAAATGACTGTGCTCCATACCTGAAACAACAGCCTCAAAAATACAACCGGGGCAAGCAGTGTGTCAGGAGGCAAAGCGGGTCTGAATAAGGGCAGACAGGTGGCTTATATGGCCTTGCCCTGATTGATTGGTTGGTTGATAAGGAGTCAGGACTAGGGTTGCATTCACAAACACTAATACTGTTTACTGAAGTGAGGTTCACCAATATTGCAGGAATCTACATGAAAATAGCATTACCCACTACTGTGTTGTTTTGTTTTTGCTTCACATTTTTGAGAGTGAGAAGACGATCCAGTGAGGGAGTGAAGTTTAAGAGGTATGGGCTTAATGGAAGAGAATTTACCAAAACAGACTTACTGAAATGAGCCTGACTGCTTTATCTCACTTTGAGAAACACCCTCGGGTGTCCGACACAGCCCTCATCTTTTCATTTCCCGCCCTGCCACTTCCCTCTTCCTCCCTCTCTGTCTGACTCCCATCCAAGATGACTGGCTGTCTGTTAGGATTGACTTATGACTCCAGCTTAACTCTGGGCCACAGTAAATGTCTTGCTGATAGTTTTGCCGTAATATCGCAATTTGTCTTACTGGTCACGGTGGGCACTTTTGGAAGACAAGTGCATGTGAAGAAGGCCCAGAGGAGAGCGGGTGCCAAGCAGGTGAAAGATGACAGGCTGCATGTCTCTTTCATTCAGCCGAGCAGCTCGGCTCGCCTTGCTGAGCTGAACAGCAGGTACAGACACAGTGGCACTTCACCTGAATTAATAGTTGACCTGCTCGCCACATTGCTGAGTGAAGAGTTATGGCCAGAGTGCCGCAGCAGGACAGGCAGCAAACATGGCTAACAATAGGGCGGTGGGATGTTTGATGAGGGGAATCAAAGCAGAGGCCAGAAGGCTAAGATGGATGGATTAGCTTTGTTATCAGAAAGGCCATGGAGGCGCTGCACTGGCCGTGCCCACTGACTTATCATCACATCCAACTGGCTAATCCAATTTCTGGCCTTCACTGTCCCCCTCCTCCATATTCAGTGGTGTTTCTAAGTCTGTAGAAGCTGCCTGAAGTGTCAGCTTTAAGGATTTGACAGCACACCTATAACAGAATTTTTTCTTGAGCTCTGATACTTGTCTTGTACACTTTATTTGACCGATTTATTTAACCCTTAGAAGCACAGGTAATTTAAACCAGATCAAATCTATCACTTAAAATATGACACATCGCTACTAAGCTCAGTAGCTAAGCTACAAAGCTGCTAAGTTATGTCAATACAGTCACACTAATTGCCACATGGTACTAATTGCACACACTCCTTAATATCATTTAAATTATTGGGTAAATGCTTTGTATATTGTATTAAATACCTGAGGTATCAAAGCTGTGGCGGTGTAAAAGAGGTAAACAAAAAAAACCTTAGAGTAATCACTGAGGTGACATTAAAATAAGGTTTGAGGAAAACTTGGAATTTGACTCTCTGAAACTTTATTTCATGTGGATAGTGGGGAAACAGAGCAGATGAATAAGTTTTTAATTCACTGTGCTTTAGTAGTTCTGTTTGTAACGAAAACATAGTCGTTATCAATTATTTCAAGCAGATTATTTGTTTCAGTACCAGTGCTCAGTCTTTCCAAACTTTGCCTCATTGTTTTATTCCTCTCAGTATCTCAGAGGATCAGCACACATGGATTACCTTTGATTTGCTTAAAGAACATTTTTCATAGAAAAGTAAAGAAGAATGTAGAATGTTTCAAATCCCTGAGAGTAAGACATTTTAAAGAACTGAGGGCTTTCTTTTTTTTTTTTTTTTGCAAACCAGGTTAGTCATACAAGCATGAAATTGATATGACATGTAAATCAAAAATAAATTAGGTTTTCTTTTGTTCTCTAAGAACAATCATTTCACATTAATTGCAGAGCAGTCTTCATACTTTAAAGTCATGGTCCAGCTCAGATCCGAGACTGCTTTTCATAATACAAATAGTACTGCCTGGATTTAAAACAATTTAGTTGTGGGGTTAACCAGGCTAATGACATATTCATCTTCTGCGAAGCAAAGCTACACAGTGCATGGAAGCAAATGAGCTTTCCATTGTCCACCGGCACCCCTTCACCACTCTGTGAGCCTTGTCTTGGTTCAACAAAGCCTGGTAAAGCTGAGATTTAAATGATAATGGGATTGATCCCTCATCTTCGAAAACACGGTGTGAGGCTCTGATTAATACCCAGTGCCAGCTGGTCGATCGTATTGAAAGGCATTAAGCAAAAAACACAAACATGGTTGTCTAGATTCTCAACACTGAACAAATGAAACGGATTTTTAATCAGTTAAGACCCTGAATATGACTTCAGATTTGATCTTCTATTGATCCCAGAGGGGGAATTCACTCTTCTCTTGCCCTCTTGTTGAGGGGCGCAGGTCAGTGGTCAGGGTTGTCTTTGGAACAGCTCCCCTTCAGCTGGCCTGGTTCATGCACTGACTGAAGAAAAACATGTCAGTGATGTCAGTCATGGGTTCCTCGAGGCATGTTGTGCAGCTTGGATGGTTCGCTGCCATCTCTGTCAGTTTCTGCAGCCAGGAAATTCTAATTATGTCATACTTCAATCTCAGTAACTGTTTCATAGAAAAACTATTCAAGTATCAGATCACAAAGTGAAATTTGTCTTGTTCTGGATACATCATCTAAGCTGGTCATCATGCAGGATTTCTTAGATGGCATTTGAACCACAATGCACCTTGCAGCTTTGATCCCACGAACCCTGCAGTGGTCTTTGCAGTAAGATGTGCTATGTTGTTGCTTGGAAATGCATTGCTGCTGTCAATTACTTAGGAGCTAATAGGTAGGGAATGCAGGAGAATGCTTCTCCTGCCTGCAGGCAAAAAGGTTTGGGGGGAGGTCAGAGATGTCAGCTGTTTTTTTTTAATTCAAATGCACTTCTTGTGAAGAGTTTGATCTACCAGTCAACTTTCTGGTCCCTCAAGTCTACATAGTATTGACATTTAGGTGGTGGTCAGCTTCTCCATATTTCTAGGATGATACAGTTACCAATAACACTCCCCTCTGCATAGGCCCCCAGAGATTCTTACATGCATTTAAAGGTGGAGTCAGTAGAATTTTACTAAAAAATAAAATATAAACATATACAAAAGTAATGCTGCTCAATCAACACTTTTGGGCCTCTGTGTATGTGTGTTGGTGACTGTGTATGAAGACACACCGCCCTCTGCCTGTATTTTGATGTCTTGGTTGACTCAGGACCTGCTCGGGACGAGTTACCATAAAGAGCAATGTAGATGCGCAATCAATTTTTAAGTAACGATAGCGCAACCGCACTTCTCCAAAGTGGCCGCAGTGAACTGGTACGTTTCCCCCAACCAATGACAGCATGCAGGTGAGGTTGAAAGCACCACAGAGCACAGCTACTGGATGCCGGAGAAAGTTACGAATGTGGACCTGGTGCAAAGAAAAGGAAATACAGCCCTAGTGAGCAAGCGGATAAAACTTGTTCCAGAGCAAAAGAGAGTCTTGGTTTGGCTTTACGCCGTTTTGGAGCACTGAAGAGGCCGGGAAGAGCGATGAAGAGTTTGCCTGCTTTGTGATGGACACTGGCGGTTAGCTTGTTAACTTGCTAAATTTTTGACTTCTCCATTAAACAAATTTAATATTCCTGTGTAGCTTGCGGTGTAACGTTAGGTAAGCGGTATAGCACTATATGTAGTACACGATGAGTTATGATACTTCAGGTGCGTTGAGCCAGGTGGAGGGGCCCAGTTTGAATGTTGTTTACAAACAACAACGAACGAATGCTATTGACTCTACCTTTAAATAAAAACAAAAGAACAAAACATAATTTCAGGTTCAGGTTTTTGAAATGGTTTTGAGTAGAACATTCCAAGGTAATTCATAAAGTCTCAATAATTTTAAGGTCTTTGCGCAATTAATTTTACAAATTAGGATAACAGCATTTTCTTTCATGGTGTCGCACTCGGTTGTACCTAAGAAAAGTGACAAGAATAGTTTCTGTTGCTCACAAATGGAGCTCTACACAGTCATGAGTAACGGACATCTAGCACTTGCAAGCAAAGATAAGTATTCCTTCACTTAATCAGCAATTCAGCATTAGCACCTGGGTTACACTTGTTTTTTGATTACACACGCATTGCAAATTTCAACATGGACCTGAACATGGGTCTACAGCTATGGACTTTGTAATCATGCAGATGTTTTACATGCACCAAAAATGTATATAAAACACTAAAGTGAAGGGGAAATATAACATGGGCTCTTTAACACCTACTGAAATCTATTAGAAAAGCCGTCCTTTAGTGCTTAAAATTCATATGCTGTGATCTACACTTCTACTAACTCTACCAGGGCTCATTCTGCCTACACAGAGACCTGACGGTGTGCCTTCAGTTGGCAGTCTGTCGACTTAGTCCAGCCTTTTGCCCTGCAGAAGTCCAACCTTGAGCTCTGCATTTGTTTTAGTTATTCCTACTAATGAGGTCCACAGGCATCAAAGGCTGAAAGATGGAAGGATGAAAGAAGGGCACAAGTAGAGAGTTAAGACTAAGACAAATTATAACTGCCTCTAATGCAAAATGAAACATCAAGCCTTTGCCTTTTTTTCCCTATTTATTCTTCAAAGTTTAAAGGTGTCAGTGCAGAGATGTCTTAATACTGCCAGTGTGGCATCGGAGAGAGAATGCAGCAAGCTCTGTGTGCATGACAGTGTTTTTCCCTGGAAAGTTTATCTGTCCACTCCCATGGCTCCCTTTGATTCTTGTTGCCACATCCAATTTAGACTCTGTCTAGGAAGACTGCAGGGGCGGCACAATCACTCCGAGCTCCATGCTATGCGATCTGACACAGAAGCTGCCCAAGATGTTTACCTTCACTGGTGTGTGGCCAGCACACACTCTCTCTCTCACACAAAACACTCAGTAGAAAAAATGTATGAAGGCATTTAACAGCACTATTACCATGTGTATTGGTGAAACTTGGTTAAATTTACATGAGGTTTACAAAGGGTGGAGTTATGATTTTGAAAGTAGTGGGGACTTTTTGGAAAATTTTCATTGTGTTTCCTGCAGTTCTGTCCTGGACACAATAAAAAGGTGATAAATTACAGGCTAAGTACAACAATCACAGCATTTTAACTGTTGAACATGTAGGTGTATATCACTTACAGGACCTCAAGTGTCCAATAGCTCTACGTTATGACAGTCATCACTGTTTTTGGTCAGTAAAATGAGTCTCCCAGCTCTTTTGCTCTAAAGTAAACAGAAAAGACATTTCTGGTATCCTCTGTTCTAATTGGATGGGAGAAAGAAAAGGTTCCTCGAAAATGTCTTTTTTGTATACTGCAGAAACAAAGACCCACGTGTAGCGGCCCACCCACTCAGTTTGCATTTTTTTACTGTATGGTATGTCGCCCCTTTGACATCTGCTGTAACCTGTGCATGGGAGGTCAATTGGCGAAGGGTCTACTAAAATCTACAGTTAGGATGTATCTAATAGCTTAACCATTAAAAGAATATATGACTCTGACTAAGGTGAAAAGAGACCTAGTTAGCTTATTTATTTAGCTATGCTGTTGTTTGAGCTTTAAAATCTCATGCATATATTTAACCAAAGTATAACCCTTAATTATCATCACATGAATGGCACGGTTATCACACATGAACAAATAAACATACCACAGTGACTTAGATGCAAAAGTAGAGCATTTATTACATTTTGAAAGGCTTGAAAGATCCTGGTGCATTCATGAAAATAAAATCAAACATGTCTATTAAGACCCCAGGTTTTGTTTTTTTGTATTTTTTTTTTTAACATTTAACTCAGTCTATGGTACCATATCAGTGATGCGCTTGTTGGAGCTTGTAGAATATTATAGAATATAGAAATCCTCAGGAAAATGTTCACTGTACTCACTGATCCATGGAAACTCATAAAGATGTTTGTAACCGTCTTCTCAAACCATCTATGCAGCAGCAATGAACTGTGCGATGGGGAAACCCGCCCTGACCCTCTGCCTGTCTCATGCACAAGAAGGGGGTTTTCTCTGGCATGTGGCAAATACAGAGCACCTTTACTGCAGCATGTGTGCAGCATCCGAAGCACACAAACCCAAGATGCACAGACACTAATAAACTCCCGTACTTTTACATTGTTAATGTAACAAACAAAACCAACATTTTTGTTCACAGAAAAATGACCGTACTCACTCTGAAACTTGGAGGAAAAGTTAACCCCCCACCCCACCCCACACACACACACACACACACACACACACACACACCTCCACCCCCACACACAGAGTCTTGTTTTCACCGACTTGCAAGGGCAGCAGCTAACTAGTGGCAATACAATAACAGTCCACTCCAATGTAATTGCGTCTGTGCTAATTAAGCAGAATTATCGACTGAAACAGCCCTAAACACTGCTCTCACTCACTTGGCATTAACAAGGTTTATGCTTTATAAACATATCAATCTCACGGTGCATTATACTGGTGAAACATATACGATAAAACAGTTTTCTGAACTTTAATCCAGTACATAACATTCCGTTTATTACCTTTGTGTATTACTCACTGCTGTCATTCTTCTAGAGACTTTTCCCATTTTATTTAGACCCACCTCTCAAATAATCCAGTAGGGCACAATTCACATTTCCTGACTGGCACCAACTGGCTAATGGACACATTTACACCTGGCTCCCTAAATATACAATAAAGGGACTAGCCTGGGTTGCAAGTCGAGGTTGCAAATTCAAAGGAGACGTTATCAGTGTGACATTTAACAGCATCAGCATCAGTTTCCTCTGTTAAGAAAACTGCCCGACATGCACACCAAACAGTTAAATAAGTGATTGAGCTGCGTAAAAACTCTGAAAACGCTGACAATAATGATGTATCAGTCATAAAAATCCATCTAGTTATAAGTCTACTTCTGTTGATTTCCTTCAAGCTTAACATGTCTTATGGAAATGTCCAACATGCACCACAATCATGTGTACATGTTTCATTTCATATATATATATATATATATATATGATTTTTTCTACACCTAGGGGCAGTTAAGCAGACTGATGTGCACCAGACTTTTTTCCTCCCTCCCTCTTTTCTTTTTTCTTTAACATATCTGAGTTTAACTCAACACTTAAAGGAGACATGTTATGCTCCTTTTCTGCAAGTTAACATGGGTCCTTGATGTCTTCATGAAATGTTAGTAACATGCTTTGGTCCAAAAAACCAAAGGTCGTGATTGCTTAACTATTGCATTTCTTTATTAATAACAAAAATTCTACTGAACAGCATAATGTAATATTTTTCATTCTTCACTTACATCGGCGTTCCTGTGCCCATTGTGCAAAAATGCCTACAGAACCTGAGAATGTCTGCTGCATGGAGATACCACAGGTAGTGTTAACACTAGGCATACAAAATTGTCATTTTGCAACCTCTATCTTTTCTGTAATCCAATGTCACTCACTTGCCTTTTATAATTTACTAGGTAACAAAAAGACTACAAGAGCTTCCAGACCCGCCATCATACATGGTGGATCATCTTGGCCTCGAACCTGTATGTCTGAATGTGTTTTCACTGCAGAATGCATTCAACATTTATAGAGCAGACTATGGGCCCTTACTTTTGAGTGGAATAGTGCAG
>JAPZDX010000013.1:19426150-19437199 GCA_029783625.1 Naso annulatus | reverse complement strand
AGCACAGAAGTCCAATAACAAAACACTGCTCGGGTTCAGATCAGGGAGGCCGTTCCTCCCAATCACGCCCCTCCAGGTAACACTGTCGCTGCCCACCTGAGCGTTGAAGTCCCCTAGTAGAACGATGGAGTCCCCAGTCGGAGCACTTTCCAGCACCCCTCCCACGGACTCCAAAAAGGCTGGGTACTCTGCACTGCTGTTTGGCCCATAGGCCGAGACGACAGTGGGGCACCTGCCCCCAACCCGAAGGCGCAGGGCGGCGACCCTCTTGTTCACAGGGGAAAACTTTATTTATTTTTGACAACACTAAATAAAAAATTAACTATAGCTGTGTAAGGTATGAAGGATTGTTGCATCTGTTTAACCAATGAGCGAAAAAAAAAAACACATTAAGTGTTAAAATGTATTTTTTGGAAAGAAACAA
The DNA here is from genome assembly GCA_029783625.1 of Naso annulatus. Classification (NCBI taxonomy): domain Eukaryota; kingdom Metazoa; phylum Chordata; class Actinopteri; order Acanthuriformes; family Acanthuridae; genus Naso; species Naso annulatus. Next base: position 19,436,775 of record JAPZDX010000013.1, on the reverse strand, counting down.
AAACAAAATGCACTGTATATACTCAATTTATTATGTCTTTCTAAGTAAAGGAATGATGCTCTGCAGTCCCAAGAGGATGTATTGTAATATGAATCCCATATGGATTATTTGTCCTACTTGTAAATCAGTGACATAAAGACAATATACCCTATTGAATCATACCAAAGGTTATGCATGTCATAACTGTTGAGGATTAGATTGATTATTTCTCTTAAGTTTGCAAATTAAAAAAAAAAATCCTTCATGGGTGAAATGCAAATGTTATTGCAAGGCAAATACAGCCATGGTCACTTTCAGAGCCAGGTCAAATACAGCTGCCTCTCTAATTTCCTCCTCTGCCTTTGTCTGTCCTTGCACTTTCCAAGACTTCCTGTGTGGACAATCATATGTCCCTCATGTAAGTCAACCAGACTTCTTTAGTAGGTACCATAGGTGGAATCCAATGTTCACCCTCACAGCTGCTGCCTGTTATCACCTTACACAGGTGTGTTTAGCTTTAAGTTGCAGCCACCCTCAATGCTTCTCTCAGCTTGTTATTTGTGATTCTTTGTCCATCTGTCCTCCAGTCTGGGATGCTGAGATCAATTTTATATTAGTCCTTAACCTGCTACCTGCTTATACACCTTGACCACATTTATACAGATATTTTTCAAAACTTTGGTTTCAGTGTGTCCATGTGGACAAAACTTTGTGAATGGAAAAGAATATTGTAATTACTTCAGTTCATACATGCCTACAACAACAGTGACCTACCAGTATGTTTTTTGTTTGTTTAGCACCAATATAACGTCTTTTTCACACTGCAAAGTCTAATTACAAGTGCATAACTTGTTTCTGTATGTGTTCTGATAATTTCATTTAAATAGAATATGCTCAGATGTTTTTCTCTGGTGTTTGGCATACAGTTAACATAGACATATTCTATAAAATGAAGGTCTTGAGGGCAAATTTAGCAGAATACAGATAAAGTAGATTTAGAAAATTTGTGTATATATGGAAAGGATTCAGTTGTAAGACCTGTTTCCCTTTTTGTCTTTCGTAATACTTTTCATAGGGGAGATAAGCATTTCTGATAGTTCTTCTTTGTGCAGGTATCTTCTTAGTCAGTGGGAGAGAGACTGCTTTTAACAGAATGCTTTGATTAAACCTTTCAAGGTGCAAAAGGAGCTTCTGATGTACTGAATGTGTGTGCTGATTAGCAACACCAGAGGTTTATGGTCTGTCTGATGATTGAAACTACAGGGATATTTCCTAGTTGTGGCAAAAACAAACAAACAAACAACATAAAAAAAAAGTTTTCAGGCCCCAACTTTCCCACCTCTCAGTCTGAGTAGCTATTCCAGAAGTGATTGTATGAACAAAAATCAACCAACTGAAACATCCCCTGTTGTGAGCAGAAGGAAACTGGTTTTCCCCTCACCATTTGAGCCATAGCACTCTCTGTTTGGCAAACTGGGGAAAAAATAAATAAATTTAAAAAAGCAAAAACAAACAAAAAAAACCTTCACTCTAACATGCTCATCTGCAAGTAGTGCTGAAACAAATTCAATGAAATGGAATGTAGGCAAGATAAAGGTTACAATATTGTAACCCTAGCTTTACAAGCAATGAAAAAGCCCTCAATGAACTCTGTGGACAATAGATCTCTCTAATTAAACTCCATATTTGCCCAGTGAAATTTGCATGTGCATATCTTGCCCATCAGGACATGTCTACTGAGTATGTGCGTCTTGTACAGAATGAAAGGCAGGGACACTGCTACCAGCCATCCAATAACCTCTTCAGTGAGCAGTGTAGGAGCAGCAGCATCCATAGTGAAGGGTTCCTTTTGTGCTTATAGTACCAAGGTCAGAATAGCCTAACCATCATTCTACACACAGCCACCAGCTTCTGCTGGAATCTGTGGGTACGGTAGTTAGGTGTCTTTCAGGTTGGTCACTTCATTAGTAACAGTGTGCAAAACTGTATTCCTTCCTGAAGTGCGAAAACATTTCTTAACATTCTGTTTTTATTTGTATTCACAATAATGCAAGTCACCCCATCCCCTCGGGAGTAAATCATGCTTGTTATTTCACAATGTCCATTTAATACAATTTTTTTTACCATCTTACTATGTACTGTATAAGGGGGGATAAAGCCCCTATGACACTCATTGTGTAATTCACCGTGTAACTTCCTGTAAATTCTCAGAGGCAAAACAAAGAGTGTAATCTAAGATCTTTTAAATGCTTTAATTTTCTTTAATCAAAATGACTTACTTTCACAATAATTTCTCTAAAAGACAACTTCAGTGTCCCTATTAAGTCCAATTCCTATTGTACTGGCAACTTTGCAAATTGTGGTAGATGATCACTTGCTAAAATGTAAAGTAACACTAACTGTAAGACCACCCCCAGTTTTCAGACACATTTGACACGTGCTGATGAGAATTTCAAGCTATGATACATCATGCATTTACAGTATTGTGTTCATATGAAAAATGCATTACTGCTGTATATACTATGCAAGTAAGAACAGAGATGTTTTGCTTTAAATCTCATTTTCCACACGCTGTGACTTTGATACCTATCAATGGCTTCTCAGCTTCCACAGCAAACATATCTTCTCTCCACTTGTCTTATTTCTGGCCCCTGATGTAACTGCTCAGAGCCATGTAAGACACTGTATAATTTATCAATACCTTCAATCTGATGTTCTTGCTTTTCCTCATAAACTCAAGGCTTTTTTGTCATCAACAGCGTAGAAAACATACTCGTCAGTCTTATGCCATCACATTTTTTCTTCTTTCCTTCTAGCACTTGAAAAAATTATGGATGAAGGTACATACTGGATAATGCATGTACATGCTGGTTGTGTTCTATTCTGGGCTTGGCAAGGGTCAAGCACACCCACAGGCATTAAAATGCAGCAAGGGAACAGCAGGAAGCAGAATAAGAAACGTTCACAATACAGTAAACACACCAGGCATTTCCTTTAGCAGGTCCCTAAGTCTGTTTGTTTTACCAAACAAACCTGGAGCCACGCTTAAGTAGAGTTACTTTAATTTATCAGGAGTCTCTCAAGTATAAATATGAATGTACTTTATCATTCAAGCAATTAAATCTGGAGTAGGCACCATTTGGAAATTGCACCAAAGAGTCATGATGAAATGAAACAGTTGCAGGGAAAGTTGCAGCAGAGTAAACTGGTCCGTCTCAGCTCGACTCAAGGCGGTTGACCTGTTGGCTGCAGACATTACTGTGGGCTGAGGAAAATTTTAGAGCGCAAGGCAAATCACTTGTTTTAACAGCCAATCCGCTCGTACTGATGTCACCTTTCGCTATGAAGCGCAGCATAGAGCAGCCAATAGTAACACGTGTTCTCTGAAATTACCATGATTAACCGAAAATACTCTGTGACGATCAGAATTCAGAGCCAAGCCTTGATACAGAGCATACAAAACCACTAAGGTGCAGAAAGTTGTGTTCTTACAGACGACCTGAATTACAATAGACTGAAAGGTTACCATGGAATTTTAGCGTGATGACACAAAAGACAAACTGCCTACCCCAACTTTAAGTGAAGATGGGAGGTTGATGCATTTTTTAAAAATTATTTTTAAATGTTTTTTTTACATGCATTTCAGGTTCAGTGTGTGATTTCTCATAGAATGTTTGGTTTGTTTTAGACTTAATGGTCAATGAGTGAAGAGGGTGAAAAACTTGGTTCACACAGACACACCATAAAATAAGGTGCTTGCACTTCACAAGCAAACACTTCCATCAAGTGAAAACTTATTCATTCTTTGTTTAACGTCAAAAATTCAGTTAATTTGCTTCATTAGAATTCGGTCCCTGCTCTTTGATGAGATGAGAATCAGCACATGCATGACCAATCTAAAATCATACACTGGATTGTAAAATTAAAAACTGAAAAAAAATGTGGCAACTCTCACCAAAAATATTATGGCTTAAGTTTTACATTAGTAGATAAACCTAACATGTGTGCAATACATACTCGCTGTGTCCCATAGGGTTGTGTCATTTTAGGCGTGTCAGTTGATGCCTGCAACACACACCAGATACAGATCATACAGAAAGAAGAAGTCAAGGTGCTGAAATTTGTTGATCCGGGAGAAGATTACTTAAAAAAAGAAAAATGTTGTCACTGTGAGAAATGAACATGCATCAGTGCCGGGAAAAAGGGGAGGTCAATCCTGAGGCATCAGTTTGTGTCATCTCAGAATAATGCCTGTCAGCGTTGGTGTATAAGTGTGGATGTGGGCGTTTTGGCACGTGTCTTAAAGCACTGCTGTGAGTCTTATCGGTAAATTGAGTTGACAGTACGGCACTACAGAACAGGGCATGTCAGTTCAAGAGGGCTCTGTCGGGAGGAGTATGAATTTCACTCTGCAAATGCAATCACACTATTTTATTTTGTGGTATCTGTTGTTTTAAGGATAGGACTGAAGTTATTATCAGCAAGTCTCATGAAATGCCAAAAAACCAACAATGCCCTAGTCCCTCCCTCAATACTCTCTGACCTCTCTACCCAGGACATTCAGTCTTATGCATACTTGTTTGTAATGCAGACATAAATCTTAAAATATGTGTTCCAAGGCTAAATGTCTGTAGTTTTTAATAGATGCTCCTTATTAAGGAGAAAATTGGATATTTTTCGAGTTTTATTTCCAGCGGAAAAAATAGTTCACATCAGTGCATTAATGCAGTGGTTCACAAGGTTTTTGGGCTCGTGACCCCTTACAACAAGCTAACTTACTGCTTCTGCCTGTATGCGACCTATTATGTTTGGTTTCATATGTCAACCAGTTGTGACAAGTTCACCTTTTTTTTTTTTCTCTTGTTTTAGTTTTTTTTCCCCCTCAAAGCAATGCACTTTGAAACTACTGTGGTGGTCCCGAGCCTTAGGTTGGAAACCACTGCCAGCGGGATTGGGTCCAAATTAATGACAGAGTGCGCATTCATGGTCTAAAATTTTTGCGGGAAAAAAAAAATTATTTAGCAAACCAGTGATATATAAACATTGTCATGTCAGCAGTTGATTTACATCGATGTATAACTTGAAAGTTTCATTTGAGATAGACTGTGACTAAAAATGCCATTTAACTGAGATGTAGACATCATGGCAAAACTCAAAATAAAGAGATTTATGGTCACATGTACTTCAAAAATTAAAGAAAAGAAAAAAAATACTGCAATAGATCATTAAAAATGCCAAAATGTCAGTGCAGTTAATAAGAAACTGGAACAGTGTTAAATAAATTGATTTTTTAACCTTCAGTGCTTTGCAGTGACCCCACGGTGACTTTGATCCCCACTTCCTAGCTTGTACTGCATTTAAAAACAGGATGGTGTTGTGTCAGCACGCTCAGTGTGGGAAGTGCACAATTTAAACACTGACCATAAATGCTGTCTGACAGGAGAGGACTGTGAGTGGTGAAGACAGACCAGGGAGGGGGAAATGACAACACATTCGCTCCCCTAAACCCTCCATTAGCTGTCTCAAGAGAAGGAACACATACTGTGTGTATGTGTGTGTGTGTGTGTGTGTGTGTGTGTGTGAGAGAGAGCGAGTGTGGGTTGCATGCATTTCTTCTGCCTGCTTTCGTTTTAAATTTGGAGAAACATTCATCTTGTTTTCTCTTTCTTGTTAAATGTTTTTTTCTTTTTTTATTATTATTTGTATAAAACATGAGAATGTTGGAAGTCTGGCAACCTGTGTCAGCTTCATGGCTGTCCACTTTAACTTTATTTTGAGCTCTCTCTCAGAACAAAAAGAGATAAGTATAAATTATTCTTTCACTGTGATCAAATCTATAATTTGTCTGACAATTTTATGTATGACCAAAATATTTTCCATTAGTCTCAGCTGTACTTTGTGTGCAATATTAGGCATTTAAGTATGCAGGAAATCAGGAAATAGCAATACGCAATTTCCACTCATTCATCATTCTACTCTGAATCCTTTCCTGTAAGTTTTTTTTTCTTTAAAAAAAAATCCTAACAATGTAAACAGTGTAAAACAGCAGTAGTTAACAAAGTAAATGACACATGTTGTCTTTTCTAAATGAATAAATTACACTGCTGCCATATAACTACAAGGAGTATTGACTGTGCTGCTAGAGGAAAAAGGTCAGTATTGGTGGCCTGTCAGGAATTCTCTCTAAAACATAAAATACACTGTAAAGTACTGTATGTGTCTGTATCTTGATGCCTCATTTTTAATGAACCACATCTCTTTTAAAAGATCAAAAAATGTGTTCTCTCCAATGTGATGTTTTTCTTCTGTAGGTTTCAGAAGTTTCAGCGCTCCACAGTCTGTTTCATGAAGGCCAAACCTTTCAAGTCAGAGGCGATATATCTTGCTCTCACTTTATCAAGCAGATTTCTCTCCTTAATGTATTTCAGAGCCCTTATTCTAGCCCAGCCTTCCAGCCCACCCAGACAAGAAGCTATTGTTCTTGACTGCTTTTTCACCGGCCTCTAACAGTCTCCACTGTGTTTTTTGCTCAATCACACTGTCCAAAATTTAGAAAATGGAACAAAAGACTCTATCAGAGCTTGATGATGTTCCAGGAAATTCTGCATACACATCAGTTTCTCCTGAGAAACAACAAAAGCATTCTTGGCAGTGCTCAGCAAGTTTAATCAAAATAGGAAATACATTTATTGCTTTGAAGTAGAGAGCTGCTTTGTACATGTTTGCCTTTTCACTTGTTATTGAGCAAGTTTGCATTAGATCTATTACTATTAATATTTTTTTAATCCTTGTAGCTATTTAAAAAAAAAGCCTGAAAAGCTCCACTAATGGCCTCCAGATAGTGGTCATTCAATTCTCCAATCCAAATACAAAAATAAATCGGCCTTTTAGGTCGTGAAATTTGAGCCATTGCTCTGATCCAAAGATGGTGCTGCCATTGATGTAGTCTCCAAAATACAGAGTTCATCCACATGAGAGCATGAAGGGTGTTCATTGAGTCGCAGTCTTTCCTAGTTTGTAATATTCCCTCGTGCTACAAGTGTACATTTCAGACTGATGGTGACACTAGATGAAAGAACAGGCGCTCATTTCAATGGTGTGCTCTTATTACTCATTTCAAATTTGATCTTGGATGTTTCATGGAAGTGTAAGTTAAAATATAAATGTATCTTTTTGCATCTTTTTTCCCCCCGTATGGACTGATCTGTGCCGTAACCCTAACAGTGGACCTCTGCTACATTATTTTTGAGTTGACCTCGAAGTACCTGGATATTGGCCCACATCCTTGTTTGAAAATATGTAGAAAGTTTGAAAGAAGTGCCTTTGCCTGTGGTAATGAAATAATCTTAAAAGGGTTTTCCTTCAAAAGATGTGTTTATCTTCTGCCCTTATTATGTGGTTGCTCAACTGTAGTTTTTTTTATTTTTTGTAATAGTTAAATAAATGAAGGGTGTTTTTATTTCATTCATTTATTTATTTATTTTTAAGATGTATATTTTTTGTTAGTACTTTGCAGAAATCAATACCAGGTTTAGGTCTTGTGCTTATTATGAGCATCATTTGGGGTGAAATGTGTCAATATCTGTACTTGTGTGATGAAGGAAAACCCTAATTGGGGAGCTGTGTCTAAGTCATGTCAGTAATTCTATCATGTTTTACTTTGTGCAAAAATTAAAATACTGTTACGTAAAACCAGAAAAAGACATTTTACAGGTAAGATCAGACTTCATCGTTTGATTTTTGCCATATTGAAACGTTTGCAACACGTGTGATTGGACAGAAGGCTGAATCTTGCTTCACTCATCAGTGTGGTGTGAGTTTTGGACATTGATGCTTCCCTTTGCTGTTGGATCCGCTGGCACTTGAACATAGTATACTATGCACAGGTTGCTTTCATCACAAGTTGTGTGTGTAAGGGCCCATATGCATGCATTTTGTTTTGTTGCTCCCTGCATCATATGTATATGCAATGCATTCATGCTATGGGTTTGCAATGATGACATGTATTTGGTGCCGCAGCCGTCATAAAATAACACTACAGTCATGAGTGACACATGGCTAGGACAAAAGGTCATGAAATTCCTACATAACACCATGTTAATGCTTTTCTCAAGTTTTGAATACTTTTACAGGGAATTCTAGTGCTCACATATGTATAGTGGAAACCCTGCCTGGGGCTGTGAATACTAGGTGTACCTCCACAACTGTGTAGCAGAGAATCTCAGACCTTTTTGCTCTGTCAAGGTGATGTCAGGTCTGTACAGTGAAGAGCACAAAAACTAAAGGTCAATCACAGCCAGAGGGTAAGTATGCGCTCATGTACCGAAGCTTCAGCTGCCCTTTGGGCTTGATTGTTAGAAGTATTCCCGTACAGAGTCTGAGAAAAGATTCACATATCAAGTACAACAAATGACATTCAGTCAAGGCATCCCAGCATACATTTCCCTCCACAGAGCAGCGGCATCACATGTTAACTGGCTGCTTAGTAAAGAGGGTTGATTTCTAAGTCCTGCGTCTTGAGGGCTTTCTTAATAAAGGCAGCTTATCAGGGGAGTCCTCTTTGTTCAGAACTAAAATTACCATGTAGCCCCCAGTGTACATACTCTACAATGCATCACTAGCACAAGCCTGAAAAGTTAAGTTGAAAACTGAATGTGAACTTTCATTATTGCTGACCAACTGGAACTGAATAGCTCTTCTCGACAACTGTCTGACAGCTTGATCAAAATTCTCCTCTTTAATTCCACAATACCAGTGGAGAGAATGCAGAGTTTTTATGAATGGATACATTTTGTATTTATGAATTATCTATCGTATCACATAAGAATTTTCTTCTTCGTTTAAGGCCTCTGGGATTTTCACCAATCTCCTCTTACTGACTCCTGTAAAAGTCTCAATTCCTGTTTTGAAAAATGGGTAACTTTTATCATCTAGTAAGCTGTCCCAAATTCTGGATCACATACACTAAATTTACACGTACGCTCATCTTTAGTATACTCTTTATATTTCAAATGTGAAATTTTAATCTGCAATGACTATTAGCTACAGCTACAAAAACATAATAAATAAATAAATAAATAATAGGGATGGAAAGTACAATATTTCACATCAAAAGGTGGGCTGGTTTAGGGACTTCAGGACAGTTTCCTGTTGGCCGTCTACACAAAATGGGCCGATGGTAAAGAAAAGAAAAGAAAGAAAGAAAGTGCAATTCTGCGGGCCAGCCGCCTTCACGCTGGGTAGATAGACCTAGGTCTTGTGGTTCCATCAGCAATGCCGAAGTGTCTTTTAACATATTTTTACAACTGAAATATTGATGACTTGCTTTATATGAATAGCAACGCAAAATAAATGTGGGTCTGAAAAAAATGAGAAGTTAAAATGACACAAAAAAACATTCATTATCTGTAACCACTTATCCTTTGCAGGGTCGCAGGGGGGCTGGAGCCAATCCCAGCTGACATTTGGCAATGGCAAGACACTCTGGACAAATCCCCAGTTCATCACAGGGCTGACATATAGAGACAATCATCCACTCGCAGTCACACCTACGGGCAATTTAGATCAGAAATTTACCTAACCTGCCTGTCTTTGGACTGTGGGAGGAAGTCAGAGTACCCAGAGAGAACCCAACCCGACACGGACAGAACATGCAAACTCCACATGGAAAGGTCCTTCCCCAGCTGGTACCAAACCCAGAACCTTCTTGCTGATGGGGGAAAGGACCTGGATTTGAACCCAGGACCCTCTTGAGGCAACAGTGCTAACCACTGAGCCACACACATGAAAAAGAAGCATCTAAATGCTTAAAAATAACAAGTTCTGCATTAAAACTAAGGGTGGTAATTTTGTGTAAAGGAATTCGTTGTCATATTTGTAGTAATCCTCTTAACAACCTGATGGCAATCAAAATATAAAATGCTCTGAGAGAAAAAAAAAATCAGTTCTCTTGCTTAAGGTTGTAAAACGTCCAACCAGTCAATTCCGGTGACCTAAAGAATTCACCAAATGCCTTCCTGTCTGCCTTGCCTTCATGCACCCAGACTGTGCATTCATTAGTCTGGCACAATCGCAAGGCAGAGAGTTTCGGCTGAGCAAGCCAGTCGTACAGAGAAGAATGACAGAGGAATGCAGGCACATTAGCAGCTGAACCCACAGCAACTTCTACTGCTAAACACGCAGAGAGGGAAGGACCAAACTGGAGAATGCTACAGTCAAAAAGAAGCTGAATAGCGCAAGAGGTTAAACCAGAGTCAAGTGTGACTTTTCACCTAGGGTGACAGTTGAAGTGGTTGACCTGAAAAGTGATACAATGGTTGCTGTCTTTCTGATGTCACTTTTTTTTTTTTTTTTTTAACTTTTATTATGATAATGTTTGGTGTTTTTATACGGCTGAATGAGGTAACGTAGTTGAATTAAGTTGAAAGCAATGTCCTGAGGTCCCCCCTCCCTTCTGTTACAGAGCAGTTGTGTTCTGCACACCTGCACAAGTTTGTGTGGAGTGCGACTTTTTAATAAGCCCTGAGAGGAGAGGATGCCGTGAGGAGATGTTACTTTTTTTTTTTTTTTAAAGATATTTTTGGGGGGCTTTTTGTGCCTTTATTAGGACAGGACAGCTGAAGAGTGGACAGGAAACAGGGGAGAGA
>JAPZDX010000013.1:19259731-19277279 GCA_029783625.1 Naso annulatus | reverse complement strand
TCAGTGTCATGTTTGTAATACAGCTTATAGAGATAAATGTGACAACATTGGTTGACTTCTCACACTGTGTAGAAATTTCATAATTCACATCTAAAATCCTCTCTGCGCCAGTGCCCAGGACGGGTGTTGTTAAACTTTATCATTGTACATTTTCTACCTGTTCCAAAAATGAAAGGATGTTTTGCTGCCTTTTCAAGTTGATTCCTTCCCCCCAAATTTTAACATTACTGGTGAAAATGCATGTTGTTGAATGCATGAGTTAGCTTTGTGAATTAGTCCACCTTAAATGCTAATATGAGAACTTGAAGAGGATTTACAGTCAAAGGTTTTATTTGTAACATTTACACATTGTACAGGTACGGTGGTGAAATATCTGACCTTAAACCATAATTCATTTGCGTTTGCCATCCTTACATGATGACACACACTTTAGTTATGGTTGGATCTTGAACACTGTGAACACCAAAATGTTCACGATTTTCAGATTTAGAATGTGCTGAAAGATTTACTTCCCGATGACCCCAAAAGAGAAAACAAAAACTGTGTTAAATGGACGTGAGATGGACAATCCATTTTTCCTACACACATGCTTGTCACCTTTCTTTTTTTCTTTAAGTTCTTTTATGCAAATTAGATTTAAACAAATTAGGCCAAACTCATGATTCAGCACAGGTAAGCAGAGGTGAGCTTGCGCAAACCTGGCAGAGGAACAACTGCAAGTTTGGAAACCTCTAAACGAGGTCAAACAAAGCACAACTAGTCTTTCATAACTTGCATGTTTTCAGAATGTTGTGTGCGTGTGTGTTGCCATGCTGGGGAAACCAGTTGCCACAGTTCCACAGCTCTGATTGTTTACACTGAATGTTTTCCATCAGACACCTCAGAATGTAACAGTAGTACTCAGCATTAATAGTCTCAACCAGGAGGATGAATTCACTGTGCTCGAATGTCAAAGAAAACCACCAGCATGCTTTTCACTGTGACAGGCTGCCATTGTCCAGGTTTCTGGATTGTAGTTCTTGAACACAACTCTCATCAGTAAGAGTCAGCTCAGAGCCATTCTGGGCCTGTTGATGAAGATACTGCGAAATCACAAATGCATACCAGTTGTCACAAAGATGATATACCACAGATGCTGATGCTTGCAATAATCACTTAAGTCCCATCTGCACAGAAAGAGTCTAGGAAATTTCTGATTGCAGCTGGTACTCATAAAATTGGTGAGGAGATTTAAGAAATTTCTCAAGGGAATTCTGGATTTCTATTGTTCACTTTACCTCCAGGAGGACAAAAGGAGGAATAAGACATGAAGCCATTTTTGAAGAATCTATTGTATTAAATTGTTCCTCAAACAGCAGGATTTTCAAAAAGAAAACTGTGGGAGGTTTTTTTCACTGCTGGAAAGATATTTGTGATATTGGGCGATTGTGATATAAAGCGAAGGTTCATTTGCAAAAAATAGTGTAATGACAGGGAAAAAAATCAGCAGCAGGGAGAGGGATATGCTCATTTCTTGTGGTGTTAACCTCAAAAAGACCCTGGTCCCTCTGATTGCAACATGTCTTCTCACTGATGCCCCTCCAGCACTTTGCAGCCCAAAGACAGAGCGCCACAGGCTTCAGAGGCGGCTGCAACACAGGATCAGAGGTTGGTCCACTCTTCCTTTTTGACTTACTCACTTGCTTTGAAAGTCAGAAGCATGAAACATGAAAAAAGCCTCTTTCCTCCTTTTGGATTATTATTTTATTGGAGAGTCACGATGACTTTTTATAACATGGAAAGCAAACTGAAAATGCTCAGCTTTGTGCATGACTGGTACACAACACACACACACGCGCGCGCACACACACACACACACACACACACACACACACACACACACACACACACACACACTGCTGTTCCCCCTCAAGCTACTCCCCTGTTTATTTCATTATGCCTTTTTTGGCATCAAATGTTGTAAGGCTCAAACACAGGTTTTGTTTGTTTTACAGGCAAAGGAGGGATTGGTAATGTATCACAAGTTGCAGGAATTGATCAAATTAGTCTTTCAACAACTGAAGGGACAGCATTCCCATCTGAGGTGCAGAAGACAAGGCTTTCTCTTAGAACACTCAAATTACAGTGTGCTGAAAGATTATTATGGATTTTTGCCCCGTGACACCTAAAAAACACTGCCAACCTTAGCTTCAAGTGTTTTTAACTATCAGATATGTAAAATATACTCAATGCGTAAGAGCTTCACTGCGATGAACCTTATGGATTTCTAAAAAATCAAGAAAGAAAAGCAAAAGATTAAATAGTTGATGGACTAGGAGAGGTGAGGCACAACAGAAAATGTCCTTACAACAGAAACATGTAAAGTCTTTCCATGATGTTTACAAATGTGCATAATATTCAAAATTACAGCTCCAGAAAACATTTTTATATTTAGAAATTCCTTGTCTTGTAAAAATGATAATCTTCATTTCTTCAGAAGCTAAAAACTGCCCTGAAAAATGCTTGATGCAGATGCTTCATGCGGTAGAACTTCAGAAAAAAAGCTTGATTGAAGATGGCCAGTTTCTTGATTGAGGTGGTGATGGGGTGGAGGTGGGCTTAGCAAAACTTTCTGGGCTGAATGACAGCAGAGAGAGAGAACTTTTAAATTTGACAGCTAATGACTCATTGGTTAAAGGAGAGAAGGTGGCAGATTGTGATTTGATGAAGAGGATGATGAGTAGTGCAGCGTAATGCAGTGTTAATTTCGTCAGACGAGACTAGACAAAATATATTCATCAACGATGGGTTTTTTCATGACAAAAACGAGACGAAGACAAGACGAAATCAACACCCTTAAACACTGACTGTGACGAAATTAACGCATTTTTTGTTGCCGAAAAAAGACAAGACGAAATCTACTTCATTAACTAAAAACTTATTAAAATGTCTCTTTCCTTTCCTCCAAAGTTAAAACCTGCTGCCACTCAATATCAGACCAGGCACCTTTAGCAACGTAGCATTCCTAATCATTCAACATGTTGAGCTACTTCATCAGGTAATAATCACATAAACCTTAGAGATGAGTGAAAAAAGACTAAAATGAATCTCTTGGTTAGACTAGATTTTATCCAAAAATTGTATCCAAAAATTTATATATAATTCTTGCGAATGACTGACATTTTTGCCCCATTAACTCCTTCAAACCTGCAGAGAGTTTCCTGTCATAAAGGAAATCTTTGATCCCCTGCAGTCTGTAGCAGTTTAGCATTGTATAGAGTTGGGGATCGAAAACAGGCTCTATTAAGGACCTAGTTCAATGTTTTTCAAAACCTGAAAATCAATAACATTTGAGCTTATCAGTACCACTATCGAGTCTAGTGGGTCCAACGATGTATCATTATATCTGGAGCTGAGTCAAATCGTTCAAACAGACATCAGTTTCAAAGTTGCGAATAAAACTGAATTGCTGCCTGACAGGCATTAAACTAAACTAAACAAAGAATTCTCAAGGTGTACTTCGTCTCCTGCTGCCGCTGCAGGACAGTTCTCCTCCTCCACTTACAGCAGCCGTTGCATCCATTGTAAGAGCATGCAAACTGTGCAGCAAGTCCCACTGGTAAATTACAAATAGTTATCCAGTGTTGAAATTCTTGATGAAATTGGCAGAATAAGAGCTAGTTAACATACTAAACAAAGTGCCTTAAGCTTACATTATGATGAGTTCATGGTTGTGTCAGTAAAATGGCTATAAGGCAAAGATAAATAACATGTTATCATGATGTGTTCAAATGTAGCATTAAGAAAAAGAAAATTAGTTTTGATGAGAAACTTGAATAAATAGAAGCTTGGATGTTTTCCTAGCAATAGGCCTATGAAATAGATATTAGACATGGAATTATGACGGTATAAATATCATTAAAAATTAATCCTCATCCCTAGAATTATGTCTTGTTTATACACATTCATATCATCGATAATAGCTGAGGGAAATGTCTGGCCCCTGACAACACTGTTGTAACAAGGGAACTGGTGACATGGAATATACATTATATACCATGAATGTAGTTTTTTGTTTTTTTTTCTTTGTCTTGACATGTATGTCCTGTTCAAGTGCTCATCACTGTCTGGGGCACTTGTCCACTTTCACTCATCCAGGCACTTGTCATTGTAAAAATTGCAAAACTGAACTTGTTTCATTTTGTTTGTAAATGCAGGAAGTCAACGGATGAATAATTGAATTTACTGATGTTACTAATGTTGCTATACGAATCATTTTCTCCTACAAATTATTTTCATACTCATTCAGATTGTATATTATATGAAATGTTCGAAAAAACTCCACAGATGTGCCCTCTTGTCCCTGTTGTGGATAAAACATGATGAAGTGCTCTCTAGGCTGCCCTTTCAAACTGTTCGACTATAAAGGTATGATGACTTTTGGCACTGAAATATAAAATGCACTGAAATGTGAAGCACTTTGTAGATACTGTCAGTATGAGCGCTAACCACTGACATTTAATTATGATGAATAAGATATTATCATGATGATGGTCTACACCCATTTGTGACTAATTAATGGTACGAATGCTACCTCATTAGCCACAGCATTGCTACAGTTGCTGAAAATGACAGCGTTTTTGATGCTGTTGGAGAACTAATGAAATGACATTGGCTATGTTGCACTTTTTTCTTTGCTTTTGTTCTCATTGACACAGGTCACAGGTCTCATGAGTGGTGAGGTTAAACGATTAATCTTGTCATAAATTTCAACTGAACTTGATTTTTTTTCTTTTTTTTTTTTCTTTTTTGTTGAACTTGGAAATGGGGTGCATTCGTACCAGCTTTCATCATGGTTCCCTTATTTTTCACTATTACATAAAAGATCTACTCCTAACATCGCCTGAGGTGCTGCTCCTGGGTTGGTGATATCCTTCTGGAAATGGATAGCTGCTAAATCCACCCATCCTCCAAAGCCTGAAACCATGGTTGAAATATTAAACTCCATCCTCTCATTCCCTCCCAACACCAGATCTATTACAGAATCTGCTTTCTACCATCTAAAAAACCTGTCCACACTCCAGACATTTCCCTCAGACTCTGTGGCAAAGACTAGGGCCGAACCGATTTTAGCCTATTTCTGACTAATCAGTAGCGGCATATAAATTGGCCAATAGATTAAGGTGACCTCATTCTGAAGTGAAAACCGAAGACATTTCCAGTTCAGCATACAAAAATGGGGACAAGTACAGTTTATGTATTTTGGCGACTTACAAAGGGTGCAGTCTGCTGATCATCATGTCATCTTGCTAGAGACAGGTAGAGTTTGCCTGCTGCTAATTAGCTTAGCTCAAACACTGGTAGTCAATTTGAAGTGCTAGCCTGCCTACACCTAAAGTCATCAGATAAACTTTCCAACAACTCTAAACGGTTCTGTGTGCTTGCTGTGACGTGTTTATTTACCACGTCATGTTATTTTTAGACTCAGATTAGCTTTTTATCTTATGTAGTGCTTAATATTTTTTTTCTTCCTCTTCTTCTGCTGTTTAGTGGCGTGCACGCGCCCTGCAGTTTATTTCCGGTATGTATTCTGGAATTACATAAAGTGCTAATCTGAGTCTAAAAATAATGTGGTAAATAAGCAAGTAAATATTTTTCTCTTATCTTTGTTGCTACTGCTCTCTCTGTGTTAACTCATTATTCATTGATCTTTCCTTAGTGCACCTGATCTTTTCTGCCATCCACTTTGCTGCTGTTACATTGTAATTTCCCAGTTGTGGACCAAATAAAGGATTATCTTATTTTATTGTGTAAGGGGAGGGGACTACAGCACTCTTAATGTAAACACTCAAAGTTGATTCAACAACATTAATAGGCTATTAACTTTATACATTGTCACTTCATATCTATAAGAAACATTATGTAGTTCATGGGGTTCATTGGTTCTAATAATAATAATAATAATAATAATTCCTTTATTGATCCCCTTAGGGAAATTCATCCTCTGCCTTTAACCCGTCCAGTTCGTAGTTAACCTAAACCACATGTTAGGAGCAGTGGGCTGCCACAGCACGGCGCCCTAAAAGGTTCAAAGACAGCACACCTGGAGGGCCTTGCCTGGCAGCAAAATGAAGATTAAACTTTGGCACAGGATGACGATGAAGACATCGTTGGAAAGGTCCTGACCTTCAGTCTAACATATGTCAGTGTGAAAACTGTGGGCAGTCCCTGCGCCTCGGGGATGCCTCTTGAACCTTGCATCTGAGACACATTTGAAAACTAACAGGGCGGCAACAAAACATCAGACATGGGCTGAGCTGTACTATGCGACTCCACTGCTAAACAGCTGAGAATTGTAATATTTATACACAATGATTATATGTGAATGAGGGAAGAGTGCAATGAGCAGACATGAAGCACTGCACATGAGTAAACACTTGGTGAATCTCTGTGTGGAAACAGCAAAACCAAACTGTTGCATTATAGTTTTTTTTTTTAAACTGTCGTGGCAAAACAGATCACAGCTCAAACATCTCAATGAGATTTTCTGTTTAATCAAAGAGCCTTAGACTTCAGGCTGTAATGTTCAAGTGAAATTATCTTTTTACATTAAAGACCGCAGATATCAGAGGGTAAGGTAAAGGCAAATTTAAACCGATAAATATTTGGTCCACAAAAAACCAAAACAGTCACAAAAAAAGATGAAGCTATTAGCCTATATTATTTGAGTCAATCTGAGAAATGTTACATTTATAAATATAAATATAGATAAATGGATGGATGGATGGATAGATGAAACTGCATTCATAACCTTATTTATTCTTTGTTTTTTATAAACGTCATAAGATTGTAATTCCATCTGCTACCACTAATTATATGTACCGCCTAACCCAGATGTGGTCCAGCCATGTATTAGATTTTCAACTTGTCTTGTTCAACATGCAGAAGTGATATTTGATAGCCATATGCCCAAATGCTGCTAAAATGACACCAAGAAACCTGAACATGTTTCACTTAGATTCGGATTCTTTAATGATCACACAGCCAGGATGGTGGAATTCATTTTCGGTAAAGCAATTTACATTAGCTAGTTCAATTATATTAAGTTATCCTGCTTTCAATCTATATGTTGTTTGCCCTGAAAATCATAAAAACCCCTACTGGGCTGTCAAATTCCTGTGCTAAATCATTCACTATAGTCTCTGTCTGCCTGTCTGTGTCGGCACACTCATCCTGAGTGCCTGTCTGTCAGCTTCCTGTAGATAGCAGCTTTAGCCAAATGCCTAAAATGCTCACGTATTTTGTGTCTATTTAAGTAACCTGTACAATCCTACATTCTGCTCTCCTCCCTACGCACACTTTCACTATTGCTGACTAATGTTGATAAGCGGCCCAGCTGACATTGCTTGTTTGGCTCCTGCCTCTAATTAAAAAACATCCGGGTGTCTGATTTCCCCTCGCTTCGTCCCCAACTGGCTGATCCATTCTGAACTCCTGCAAGATTAAAAATGTTAAGTGGCTGGCTTGAGGCAGCTGCAGAGCCCTCATCACTTCTAGTGGTGTGGTTTCATAAAAGTAATTCATTTATTGATTCACCAGTCAAACGTGATATGTGTCTGAGACTTCGGGCTCTGGCGAGGTTGATCTATAGATGAGGTGAAGCTAGAAAAGACACAGTGGGTGATGCAGAGGGAAAGAGTGGAAAGAGGAGAGAAGGAAAATTCAAATAATTAAGTCACGAATGTCAAATTGATGAATCGGCATGAAGGTGACATGACAGCTGCTTTACGTTTTAAAAAAATGATGTTGTCAGCTCCTTAACATTATATCTAATCAATGTTGCAGATACAGACAGGGTTGACACCACTGAACAATCTTATCCCCCAGATCTGGGTTTTGACAGGGTTGTTCTAAAATGAAATAAATTCCATTGCATTAACCAAACTGCAAAATATGAACTCATACCCATAAAGACTGGTTAAAATCAAGCGAGACTTCTCGATTCAAAGATTTATTGATCAAACATTCATCAAAATTTATGCCAGTTAGCAGCCAGAATGCTTTAATGCAAACAAATTGCAGCCAAAAATTTTAGTGTACGTTTTTGCAAGTTACAGATTGTACTATTTTACATTTCAAATGTAACAAATCAGTGTTTCAGCAGTACATATCAACATGATGAAATTCTGATCTTGAGTGGATTTTGAGGTCTATTTTAGAGGTTATTTAGTGATATTTACAGGTTGGAGGTCATGGTGGGGGTGAGGTACTTGAGGGAGAAGGCTGCCAAAGCAAGGAAGACTATAAAAAGGTTAACAGTTTCAACTGGGCAATTTAAGCAACAATCAGGGACATTTTACAGCCGTTTTTGTGTTGACTAAAACCAATTTGCATGAGACACCGGGAGTCTTTCCAACCGTGTGTCTGGCAACAAAAGCAGGTATTTTAAAGGAGATGTTGGCAGATTTTCCCGCCATGTTTCTGGCTAAAAAACCATTATGTGGTAAGCCAAAACTTGGTCTTTTCCTTTTTCCTAAGTAATTGGTCTTTGTGCTGTTAGGTACCAGGCTTTAACCGCAACATAAAAAACATACAGAAAAAAAACAACATATTTTTATTTTGCAGAAACACACAAGGCCAACAATAATTCCTGATGACTGGGTTTGAGTATCAGAGCAAGTTTTGATGCAAGCGATGGGGCCTTCAGAAACTAAGCTGAAGATAAAGAAACAACTGACTGAGGTGATAATGATTGCACTAACTTTTGATTGGTTAACAGAGAAACCATTAAAGAGTAGCTGAAATCCACTGCCTATTGCTCTTTTTTAAAGTTAATCAATTTCATTGTCGTGGTTATGTGTTTTAGTCTGCTTCCTGTTTAATTTTCTAAGTTCTTTCCTGATGTGTCATGTTTTGTCATGATTCCTGTCTCTTTGTGTTTCTCCAGCCTGTGATTGTTCTGATTAGTTTCACCTGTTGCTTATAGTCATCATCATTAGTGCAGGTAAGTGTGTCTTTCCCTTGATTCTTGTCAGTTTGTGTGCATCTCTTTCCAGTCCTGCATGAGTTCTTGCATTTGTTTTCTCAAGCTATCCTAGTTTGTCTAAAGGTAGAGTCAGTAGCATTTTCCTTAAAAAACAGAATAAATTTTAAAAAATAATACAGACATATGTATTTTGATGTTTCGTTTAGGGGCGTTCCTGGGTGGGGGAGTGGCTGCGTTTCCCCCAGTAAATGACAGTAAATGGCAGTAAATGACAGCGTGCAGGTCAGGTGGTGAGTGGATAAAACAAAGCCAATAGACACCATTCAGACCAGAGAAAATTGTGGATGCGGACAAAGCGGTGAAGAAAAAGAATTATACCCCTACTGAGACGAAATGGCAAGCAGATAATGCTCATTTCAGAGCAAGAGTGAATCTCGGTTTGACTTCCAGCAGCTTTCAAACACTGAAGGAGAGGCTATAGATGCAGAGTTGGCCTGATTTCTGTCAGACAGGTAGGTGCCAAACACTGATGGTTAGCTTTAACTAGCTCGCTAAATTGAGACCTTTCCATTACTTTAAAAAAAATGTAATATTCTTGCTTGCTGTGTATATACAAGTTGTATACATACACGCTACAATACATCTGGTGGCATTGAGCCGAGAGGAGGGGGTCCAATTGGAATGTTTTGTTTACAAGCAGCAAGAACAATGCTACTCAGTAAGCAATTTGGGGGGGGGGGGTATCATTGAAAGTTACAATATGAAACAAACACCAGGCAATTCAGCTAATAGAACTAGCCTTAAACTGCTGCAGTACTAGTAAAGATGAATTGCAAGTCAGTCTAACTTTAACTCACAAAATCAATGATCATTTTTAAGATTCCTAGTGTATTAAAACAGCAGTCTAAAACCCCCCAGCTTTGCATAGCAGATACTTGAAGTTACTATCAACGCAACTGTAATATTATTCCAAAGCCATCAGATATGAGAGTAAAACACTGACAGGGAACATTTTGCTAGACAAGGACTACTATAAGATTTTGAATGCAGGAATTTTACTTGTAATGGACTATTTTCACAGTGTAGTGTTATTACTTTCACTTACAAATACTTTATTTACCACTGGAATAAAAAAAGGTGATATCTATTGTTTTAAAATTGTTAATGAGTCCAACAGTGTTTCAGCAGTTCTATGCTACCCAGTGACTGCTCTTCTAAATCATGTGCCTACATTAAGCACAATGCAACTTCTCCAAGACCTGTAAAAATACTTTAATGTGAAAAATTAAAAAAAAATTAAATTACCCTTTAACTTACTGAAACTGTCTATGTTAGGCAATAATATTCCCATTTCTAGGTTGCATGGTTTGTTTGTCTTTCAATTATTTCAGACTCTAAAAAAATTCAAAGGTGTGATTTAACATATAAATGGCCGTGCTTTTAGTTGTGTAGTGTAAGAAATGTGAAATCGTGCCTGAATAAACTCGGTTTGCTACATAAAATTTAAAGGTGCATTTACTTTAACACACACTTAAAGAGAGAGGGACCACTGGGTAAAATGGAACTGTGCATTTAGAAAAGTCACAGTTACAGTGGGTGGTTCTTGAGGGCTGAGGGTGTGTGTGTGTTGGTTGGCTGTGTGTGAACACTTAGGTGCTCCCATTCAACACCCCGCTTGTTAAAAAAATAGTAAAACCTACTAAAACCTAATCACCTACTGATGCTACTGACTGTACATTTAAGTTCAGCTTCTCCCGTTTCTTCAATGTTTTGGATTTGCTTTAGTTTGCTCCTTCAGGTTTTGTTTCTTGGTATCAACATTACTAAAGGGATAGTTTACCCAAAATTTAAAAATCAGTTATTACCTACTCACCCTGCTGCTGGCTGAAGGTCAGGTGTTGTTATTTGGTCCGCAATACAAGTTTCACAGAAAAAGGCCTTACAGTAATCTCAAACCTTTGACATGCCAAGTAGTTTAAAAAAACATCACTGACATTTAACCTCACTGTTTATGAAGCCTTTAGCTCCTGAGATGTGAGCCGCGTTCACTGGTGTGCTTGCATGCAGAAACTGTCTGATGTTTGTGTGGCAGCGCAAAGTGAGACAACATGAGCTCATGGTATCTCCAGACATGTGCTAACATGCTACCCAGAATCTATCCAACAGACACACACACACACACACACACACACCAGAGAGAAATCTGCTGGGGTTAGCAGTTGTCAACAAGTGCCTTCAGCTCCAGAGTATGTGTGTGTGTGTGCATGCATGTGAACGTAGCTCACATCTCAGGAGCAACAGGCTTCATAATATAATGGGCTTCATTTTCTGTGACACTCCAACAGCTTTTTGTGGACTAAAAAACTTCACCTGACCTTCTACCAACATCAGAAGTTGAGTAGATAATAGGCGTACCGCAGGAACCCTTCATAGTTCAAGGAACTTAGTTCTAAGAACCGCCTGTTTTATTGCATCTGCACCGCAGGAACGATGAACCATTACAGTTCTTATAACATTTTGAGGAACTTTTTTAGCTCCATCTCCAGAGTAGGTACTTTGACAGCACTTAAGGAACTATAGTGATGAAAGTGTACATTGATTTGTCAAACTTAAGAGCAAGCGCATGCGAACCCTCATTTTTAAAAACACAACAGCTGTGCAACAAGACGACACAAAGCTCAAAACGAGATCGCAGTATTTTTGTCGTATCTTCACTGAGATGTGATAAAGTTCATCATGAGATTCATGGTACATTATCGCCACATACTGGAGTGGTAATGCAGTAAGGTTAGCCTTCATTTGTTGTTGTAAAGTTACGTAGCAAGTCACACTGAAGTGACGTTAGTCACTTCAACCAACTGCCAGCCCGTTTACATAGTTTACAAAGGAGGTTCCTATTGGGGGTACAAATGCCAACAGAAAAAAAAAAAACCCTTAAAGGTGTTTAGTTCCCCAGGAACTCCCCAGTTCCTCTCAAATAGTTCCTAGAACTGTTTGGTCTGAAAACGCCTTATGACGGAATTCTCATTTTGGGTTGAACTTTCCCTTTAAAACTTGGTTTGTATTTCCTTCAGTCTGTTTTTTCTGCTTTTGGAACCTATTTGAACTTCCCAAACACTTGATATATTGTCAATGTATCATCTCCAGACTGATGTCTGTAGGGTATATTGAAAACTTATTTCCTTTTCTCCAAAATAAAGGATGTAATCCTGCTTTCAACCAAGCACCATGCACCATGCCATGCACTTATGTTAATGTTTGCTGATCATTAAGTGTAGTTTAATTTTTCTAAGATCGAGAAGTTTTCAGTATGTAATATCAAGTTCTGCAGTTTTTCTTATTTATCTTAATATGGATTATACATCCAAGGAGCATGCCTTTATCAGATATTTCTCTTTAAGCAGTCGAACGATGCAAAAATAAGAGATGGATGTCTGAAATCACTGAAAAGTCAGTAAAGAAAAAAGAAGCAGAAATATTTTCAGATCAAAATGTCAAAAAGGCTCCAAACTGTGACACAGGCTGCATTTATCGACCCAGTTTCTCAGAGTAAGAGTCTGTATGTTTGCAGACTTCCCGATAAGATTGATCCCGTGCTGTGTGTGACTGACATCTAAACGTGAGGCTGGTTTCTGTGTTGGGATTATTGATCATGTTCATCTGATAAGGCATTGCCAGGGTGTTGATTTCCAGCTCAAGTTGTGAGCACAGTTACGCAGTACTTCATTGTTGCCTTGGATACTGTAATGCTTGATGCCCCCGAAGTTTTTAATTATTTTTCTAATTTATTTTTTTCAAATGGAAAAAGATAAGATATATTGCAGCCCTCCCCTGCTTCTATTCTGTTGTTGAGAAGAAGAGAAAAGTATAGTTTTAAAACAAAATTTACAGTCGGTGTTGGAGAGCTGTTTTGTCCATCTTCATGTTACAGGATGACAGCAGTGTCGCTGGGCAAATACAGCTACTGTTTCCTGTTGTGCTCTATTCATGTGGTGCTGAATGTGAAAAATAAATACAACACTACATTATTTACCTAAAATTTCTGCTATTTCATTCCTTCTTTTTTCCCAGATACAAAACTGCGTGGTACCGACATTTAGAGACTGCTTAAAGAAGAAAAACCAACAAAGTACCTTTAAAATGAATTGATCAAATATCTTCAGGATCAAGAGTAAAGTGTTTGAGGAAGGATGGGAGAGAAAGCCAGAAAATTTATACCTTTGGCAGAAGATTTTAATTTTTTTTGGCAGGCACTGTGTGTTATGTATATCTGCAATAAAATGACACATTATTTATGGTTGGTTATTATTTTTTATTTCTGATGAAACTAAAGTAGTTGAAGAAGCAATATATTCTGACTTAATGTACCAAAATCAACCAGCTCAGGCAATAATGATCCCTGTTGAAGAGAGGCCTCTGAAAAGCACAGCATTAAGCCTCCCGTGATAATCGATGTCTTGCATTCCCATCACTGCAAACAGCTTCTCTGTTCTGTATCTTGTCGCATTAATCAGCTAAAGTACAATTATAACACACTCTGCCACTCCGTCCTGTTTGAATATCAGCTTGAGGGTCACACTGGATGTCTTAGCAGGATAACAGTATTTATATGGTGCTGATTCATAGAGTGCAAGGACGGAGAAAACAGTAACTGATGACTATTCAGACCAAATCTGCACTTCAAAGTTAGCATGAGGTGCTCTTTTATTTTTCTCTTTGGAGCACACAGGCAAACTGATGTGTCATACTCACACAGTGAAGTCATGTCAGGTGTTTGCTTTGACAGTGTTTACACCTGGAGTTCTCAAATGGTGTGCCACGGCACACTGGGGTGACAACCATCAAAGACAGTCAGTTATTAACACAAGATCCCTCACTGTTCGCTGTGCCAGTGGTGTGAAACGGTATGTACACTTCCCAGCTTCTAAGTGGGCGGAGTCATGTCTCTAATGGAGACGGTTAGGAACCACCGTCCCTCCACCTAATGTGGAGTTGTTGTAACAGCATGTGAATGGATCAAAGCAGATGGATTTTACATCGCCTGATATTTATCTGATGTAAGTTTGAACTTTTAATTCATAGTTTCACCTAAAGACCATTTAAATGTCCGTTTATGTCCATTGCAAGGCGGGAAGCCCCGGTTCCCAAATCTCACAAGAATATGTTGCTGAGACAGAGACAGGTCTCAAACAAAGTCAATTTTCTTTTCATTTGTCTGTCTGAAAAAAGCCATTTGTGTTCCAGAACGTTCAGAAGACATGTGTCTTGTGAAAAATGGGTCCAATATGTATCTTGGTGACAACTAGGTGAAAGAATTGGTCATAAACTGCGATCACGTTCATTTCTCACATAAAAATGAGTGGATTCAAGACTGCTTCTAGTCTCCTGAAAGGGCAGGGCCCTGGCGAAAACCAAGCTTTTCTCTGGAGTCAGGAGGTGGAATAATCCAGTGGATGTGTGTGTTAGTACCCGATTTAAGTCTTGTCAGAGTCTCATGGGGAACAGTCGTAAAACCAGGCACAGACTTTTGAGATGTCTTCTTTTTGTGGTTGCAAACTAAAGTAAGAATTTTGGGGTTTTGCAGAAAACAAAACAAGCTTTACTAAGTGAATTGAACCTCAGGACAAGTCTCTCTTTCATTGTCTCTCTGTTACACACACACAAATGCGCTCTTGTCTGTCTTATTGTTTTTTCAGTTCCATTACCTTTTTTAATTTGTCACTGCTTTGATTAGATTTAAGAAGGTTTCAAATTAAATCTTGGGTTATTTTATTCATATATATGAAAAAAAATTGTTTCTCAAATTTAATTTGCATTCATTCTTGACTAAATCAAGTTAACTAGATTACCCACAGCAACGCATCTTAGAGCCACTAAGAAGGTATACATGTCCATTTATATGTACGCTATATTTTTAAAATTTTGGCGTTTTACATTTTGCCTCACTTCTTACTGTTGATTCCGTTTACAGACACTTGCTAAGATCCCTCACAATTGCAATCCAAATCAAGAATTGGTAAACATAAATCCCAGACTAGGCTACATAAATTCCTGACTATTTGACTTTTACAGAAAAAAAATACACATTCTTTATAATGCACATTATATGCACTTTTGATATCTGCCATCTGCAGTTGTCACACAAGGAACAGATGTGCCAGACTTCAGAATCTAATTTGTCTAAAATACAGCAGTAATAGTGGTCAGTGGATTTATCTGTATACATTGCATTAAAAATGTATTTAATGAAAAAAAAAAAGTCATTCAAAGATTATTCCAGTTCCAAGAGAACACTGTGGTAGACTCTGCCACAATACAGTTACAGAGCAAATTATCAAGAGTTTAAGTTGTTTTCTTGTAGGCTTGGTGATGAAGGTCTCCTAACTATAGGCATTGGCATTTAAATGCTTTTATCATAAAGTAAAACAAAAAACAAACACATTGTACCTTAAGATGGCTTAACAAAACCTAAAACTCAGAGTTAGAGTTTACAGGTATTACAATTATGGTGATTAACTTGCTTTGTTAGCAGAGGTTCTCTTTTGGAGGCTCTTTTATGTTTCCATTAATGGTGCATCAGATGCATCATTTGACTCTACTGCACAAAATGGACCAATCGCTGTCTCAGTGCCTCCTCTTTATTTCTAACGTGTCAGCTTCCTGTTCTCACACCTTTAAGCTTTAAATCTGAAGCAGCAGATTTCAACATTGTACTCAAGCATTGCATTTAGGCCTTATGTTACAATGAAGGATGCATGGAAATCACAATAATTTTGGTCAAATTAAAGTGAAATGATTTTTGATCAGCCAGGTTAGAAGAGAGACCTCTTCTTAACACAGAAAACTCTGGCTTTAGATTCAAAATAACCCTTTCATTAATCTTGCTTCGTAGTACACACCTCATGAGAAGTGTGTGTTGTTTCCTGTTGGTGGTGCCCTTCCTCCTACTCAATGATGTGAGGTCTATCAAGCGTCATGACATTTCAGCAACAGACTGCAGAGAACCTGGGAAGATGAAGTGCTACATGCCTGCGTCTTTGGTGAAACTGACCGCTGTTTAGTAAATGTGACATCTTGTCTGTTTGATGGCAGCAGAGCTGTGATTTGGTGCCTTTGACGGTTGTATGGTGGCTTCCATCTGGTTTTGAAATGAAGACTGTGACAGAGAAGATGAATGCAGACTCATGAGAGGTATGACATTCCTCTTCTGGTTGTATTCCATATAAAGAGTCTTCATCTTTTATTTTATCTGAAGCTCATATCACAGGAGACAGGGGTCGGAGGAGTTGACAATTAAAAGTATCTCTTTCAAAGGCACAGCTTCAATCACTGAGAGCTAATCAGAGCTGCAGAGAGCCCTCATGTTGCTGAGACCCTGCTGCCTTCAGTACAGCAGGATTCTACTTGAGAGAATGATTACTGTAAGCCGCTGCCTGCCTTAAAATAACTATAGACAAATCACAGACTAATTGCCACAGAAGCGCGTACATGATAATGAACAAAGATGAGAATGGGAGAAGGAGCATGAGGGGAGAAGTCTGAAATCATTAGTGATCAGAGCATGGCTTTGGGACAGTCAGACGGTGGCTGCTTATTAATTGTACGCCCACAGCCCCAGATACATCCTCATCTCCCCCCAGCAGAGCTAATCTGATCCACCCATCCGTCCGTGTGTGATGTCCTGCGGTTCCTACTCTGTTTCATGCTGGCCCTGCAAAAAGTCTCGCCAGGCCTGCCACTGTGTGTGTCTATTTGTATGTGCTTGTGTTACTGCGTGTAGGTGACAATAGCTGTACAGCTCAACAGCATTGTACCATGTTATAAAAAGTCATCTGTCGAAAAAAAGCAACTAGAGTCATGCCTGCTTTAAATTTGTCACGTTTCTGTGTGTGAATAATCCTCGTGGTATAATTCCAGGGGTCCGTTTCTCAAAGCAGGTTTAGTGAAAACTCTGAGTCTGTTAACCCTAAAATGAG
Organism: Naso annulatus; assembly: GCA_029783625.1. Taxonomy (NCBI): domain Eukaryota; kingdom Metazoa; phylum Chordata; class Actinopteri; order Acanthuriformes; family Acanthuridae; genus Naso; species Naso annulatus. The sequence continues at coordinate 19,260,338 of JAPZDX010000013.1, read as the reverse complement.
GAAAACTCTGGGTTTTCTGTTTCATAGGGGGAGGTTAATCAAACCTGAGAAAGAGGAGTAGCTCCAGCTCATTTCAGAAGGAGAGGTAACTTTGTTTTACTCTGTGAAGCTAACTTGCTCGCTATCAGGTTTTCTTCAGCAAACCTCAAGTTCCTTTCTGTCTCCTCCCACTTTCGTGTCTAATGTCTCATTTGTTCATTCAGTTCACGTGTAACACACTTAACTGGAGTTGTGTCATCTGTCTGAATAAAATCTCGGTTGGTTTATATAGCCTGTTGGTCAAACTATAGAAAATGTACTTTTGCGTTTAACATGTTGAGTTCTTTTGTCAAAGATTTTTTAGATGAAGAGGCCACATTACTGTGCAGGGATTAACAAATAGACGTCAGGAAAGGATTTTGAGACCTGATGTTTTATCGTTTCCAAATGGCGACCTCTCAGCGTTTCTAGATGATGAATTGGCATAGTGGTTAGCACTGTTGCTGCACAGCAAGATGGTCCTGGGTTCAAAACCTGGCTGAGGTAGGGCCTTTCTGTGTGGAGTTTGCTTGTTCTCCCTGTGTCTGTGTGCGTTTCCTCCCTCCATCAAAACATGCATGTTAGGCAC
>JAPZDX010000013.1:19183647-19201445 GCA_029783625.1 Naso annulatus | reverse complement strand
TGTGAAAGCCTTGCTCCAGCAGCGAGGAGACTGCTTCAGTCCATAGATTGATTTCTTCAGTTTACACACCTTGTGTTCCTGCTCTGGTTTGATGTATCCCTCTGGTTGCTCCATGTAGATTTCTTCTTCCAGGTGTCCATTAAGGAATGCAGTTACAACATCCATCTGATGCACATGTAGATTGTTCTGGATGGCAAAGGACAGTAATGTACAAATTGAGCCGAATCGTACCACAGGTGAAAAAGTTTCATCATAGTCAGCACCATACAGCTGTGAGTAGCCCTTGGTGATGAGCCTGCACTTGTATCTCTCTACTCGTCCATCACTATGATGCTTGACTTTGAACACCCATCTTGATTCTATGGCCTTTCTATCCATTGGTAAATCCACTAAGTCTCACGTCTCATTTTCCAGCAGCGACTCATATTCCAAATCAGCCTCCTCCTGCTATTCCTTTGCATTAGGACTCATCATTGCTTCTTTCAGTGTGCTTGGCTCTGTGACATGACACATATTTGCATAATGATCAACAGTCACTATATCAGCAAACTCATCATATCCATATCTCCTCAGAGCCCTTTTGATTCTGCCGCCTTCTCTAGCAGCTTCACTGACAGCGACCTCGTCATCAGGTGTTCCACTCTCATCTGTGTTCATAGTTACCTCATTCTCTGAACAGGTCACTTCCACTTCCTGTTTCCAGTCGAAGTCTGATTCATTAAAGATGACATCACGACCAATCAGAATCCTCCTTTTGTCTTCATCAAACAGGCGATAGCCTTTGGCATTGTTTGCATATCCCATGAAATGAATCTTCACAGCCTTCTTGTACAGTTTTCTTCTTTCAGTGTCTGGGATATGTACATAAGCAACACAGCCAAACAATCTCATGTGACTCATCTCCGGCTTTTTTCCACACCATCTCTTGTAGGGTGTCTCTTGCTTCAGGACAGATGTGGGCAGCCTGTTCTGTATATACGCTGCGGTTGCTACAGCCTTTGGCCAACTTTGGCAACTTTGCATGAGACAGCATACTTCTTGCTGCTTCAATTAATGTCCTGTTTTTTCTTTCTGCAACACCATTTTGCTGTGCTGAGTGAGGTACAGTCATCTCATGGTGGATGCCTTGAGCCTTCAAATACTCTTGGAACTCCTTTAATGTGTGTTCACCACCATTGTCTGTTCTCAGTCTTGTGACGTTCTGCCAACACTCATTTGAGAATGTTTTCTCAAATTCCTTGAATTTGCTAAGGACTTCACTCTTCTGTTTCAGAAAGTATACCTTGCAGCATCTGGAGTAATCATCGATAAAAGTCACAAAATATTTTGCTCCACCTATAGATTCAGCCTGCATGGGACCATAGACGTCACTATGGATCAACTGTAACTTGCATTTGGAATGGATTTTTCCCACTGCCTTGTATGGCTTTCTAGACAGCTTGACTTCCAGACATCCTTCACGGAAAGGAACCTCTTTCTCTGCAGAGAAGTCCACTTGGTTCACCAGATCTTTTAGCTCCTTCACCTTGGTGGTGTGACCCAGGCGCTGGTGCCACAGGCTGGCTGGTACTAATGCACTTGATGCACCATGACAGACAGATGCACTTCCTTCAACGTCCAGCTGATACAGCCCGTCAGCTTTTTGTGTTCCCATTCCTTGAAGATCTTTCCCACGTATGTTGCAGCGAGACTTCTTGAACTGCACCATATTTCCTTTTCTGGCAGCAGCTCCCACTGAGAATAGACCCCCAGATAGCTTTTGGAACATACAGCACGTCATACATTGTGACATTTTTCATGTCACTTACTTTGAAAGTCATTCTCATTTTGACATTTCCAAGTCCTAGGGCGTCAACTACCCTGCCATCACCAAGTTTCACAGACTGTGCTTTTGAGAATTGCTGGTAGTCTTGAAGAATTTCTTTATCACATGTCATGTGCTTTGATGGTCCTGAATTAATCAACCATTCGACCTGTTGTGGCCTCTCAGTTGGGTTTGCCCCTTTAGTTACAAAAGCACTTTCAGACGAATCTTCTGCATCTTCACACATCATGCTTTTGGCCTTGTGGGTTTTATTTTTCTTTTTCCAACATGAACAGTCGCGCTTTAGATGTCCTTCTTTCCCACATTTGTAACATCTCCACAAGCTTGGTTTTTCAGCTCCCACTGCCTTGGAGTTAGCCTGCATATCTGCACAAAATCGTGATGACATGGCTGATGCACCACCTGACGTAGCACCGTTGAAGCATTCACTCGCTTTTGCTCTTCATTCATTGAGGCTCACTGAACAAAGTGCAGTGTCAAATTGTCAATCTTTGTTTCTAGCGCGGTGACAACTGTAGCATAGCTTGGTGGCAAACTACCTAGGAGTGTTACAATTTGGTCCTCCTCTTCAATCACAGAACCTATTGCTCCTAGCTGATCAGTCAGTTCCTTCATTCGTTTTAAATGTTCATTTACATTTTCTCCTTCCTTCATTTCACATCTGAAATATTTCTTCTTCAGGAACAGTTTATTTGAAAGAATATCTCTCTCCAACTGTCCTTTCAGTGTGTTCCACGCCTCTTTTGGAGTTTGGCAGCTTGTTATCAGGTACAACTGGGGTGTACTTACATTCAGCACTAACATGGAGAATGCCTTCTCTCTCCGTTTCGTGAACTCCGCTTGTGCGTTAGCATCTGCGGCTAGGATATCCATCTCCATTAGCATGCCCCATAGTCCTTTCACTTTCAGCAAGTTTTTAAATCTGAAATTTCCATGTTGCCCAGTTCTCTGGTCCGCTCAGCTTGTCAATAAACAGCTTATCTTCCATTGTAAATCCCACAACACTGTTTATTTCACACAAAACTCAGTGTAAAACAGCCTTTTAGCAACGCTCTGGGCCCATAACCTATTGAAGTTTCACTTGTTTATTCAGGAAGGTCAAACAGGAACTACAAGCAGACACTAGAGGGCAGTACAGCGCATTAGTGACACCTATTGTCAAATTACTGTATTACAACACAATAACCAATCAGAAAGTCTGCTCTCATTACCTTTAAGATCAGGTGCGCTCATGACGCAAATGCTGGCAGGATTGCTGCGCAATGAGACGGTGGGTCGCCTTCAAAAACAAGCAGATGTTAACAAAAACAAAAGTGGTCTAAAATAGCGGTGATCATTACTTCGTCTTCTGGCACCACAAGGACAGCTGCACAATGCCTTCACAGTAACATCTGGTGGAGGAAACACAATAAAAATAAGTTTTTAAAGTTGGATAAGCCATGTGATCCATCGAGGTCTTTCAGATGTAATCATAGCTATTTAATCTTTGTTTTCCTGGACCCACTAAAGACACAGCTGTCAGCGACTAATCTGTAAAGACGATCTGACAGCTGTGATCCCATCCTGTTTAAGGAGACCAATTAGGCTTTATGAATTTGTTGTTATTATTAGTGTGAATAATTTTAGAGATACAAAATACATTTACACATAAGCACGGTGTTTACTTGAATTTCACTTACAAAAACAGGGAGAGAGGGAGGGAGGGAAGGAAAAAGAGATGAACAAACTCATGTGGTTCTCCTCTCCTCTGGTGTGTGTGTGTGTTTCATGTCTGCAAAATATTCTATAGATACAGACATTAAAAAATGTGTAACGCTCGTCTAAGTCATTCTAAGGTGTATTTTTTCCAAGAACCCCAAGCATGTCCCGGTATTTAAAAAAGATACTGATTTAAAGAAACAAGTGAAAAGCTATTGTGAATGAAACCATTATTATTTCTGACTGGGCTATTGTTTCCAAACAAAAATATTTTCAAAGGACATTTAAATAATCTACACTCCTGTGTGTGGGACAAACAGAAATGAACAGTGTTTGTGTGTCTGTGGAGATGCGTGTGCACAAATTGGCCAACTGTGCCCTATATTACGCAGACATGCCAGGCGGAACCTTTGCACTCGCGTTTAGACCAGGTTTTTTTCTGGTCTAAACTTGTATTTGGACCTCTTTGCACTGGGCCTAAGGAAAATACGTAAAGTATTCAAAATACTTTAATTACTATACTACCTGGTGCTTCTGTTACATAAAAATCAATAGTACTAACCCCGGCTTTTGCTCCAGTTTGAAACCTAACTGCTTTCTCACGCTGACCTCAGCTGTAACTATAGGAAGAAATGTACCCAGACAAAAAAAAAATCTCAAGGCTATTGTGACATTCAGTCACAAAGGGCAGCACAGCAGCTCAGTAGTTAGCAGTGTCACCTCACACTTAGATGTTTTCTTCCTGGCCTGGGTAGGCCTGGGTTTGCATGTTCTCCACTTGCTTGCTTGGGTTACTTTCCTGTGGGTGCTCTGGTTTTCCTAACTATAAAAAAATATATAAATTAGGTCAATTCTCCTCTCAATGCCCTTGACCAAGGCACAGAGCTGAAGTCAGTCTGCTCTTTGTGGGTGGGTTCAGTGCAGATAACCATTTTCACTTCATTGTACTACCGAGTATTATTGAGTGTGACAATCAAGAACTCTCCTCACTTCTAAGAGATGATTATTGATATCAGACAAACCTAATCAGTATCAGAGGGACAAGGATGCACAGTGGCAGATCTCTGCGTGGGCAAGATACATCTCTGCAGTTGATTGGAAATCGTGTAATCTAATGAGCAAATGTTGGTCTTTTTTGTTCTTTGAACATGTGTGTATTGTACTTGTGGAAGAAAGTGGTTACGTGAAAATTCATGAATTCCACTGTGGGGAATGGATGACCAGGCTTGCTCCGACTGACTTACCCTGATATTCTTACCCTAACCCCTAACAACGAAGGCATCAAGTACAAGTTAGTCAGAGGCAAATGGGGCGGGTTATCCATACCCATTTTAGTATTTGTAACTTAGTGTCCACACCTCACGAACACAACTTTATATTGACATTCACTACTTTGGTGAAATTTTATGAAGTAAGGGTTTCTGCCTCAATTCTTGATGATTTATGAAGTCTCCTGATAATAAGAGCTTGTTGTTCAAGAAAAATCATTTCTAGCTGCACATCTAACCGAGCTTGCTAGCTAATGGCAGCTGCATGATGTGTAGCAGTTATCTTGAGTTATCCAACGCTACGTGATGTAAATGTTTTAAAGTGAAGCACTTTTAAGTGTCATTTTAAATTTATTTTAGAAGTCATTCTAAATTTCAAATTTAAAGTTATTTACCAGTTTTAGAGTTATTTTAATTATTAGAACCTGGTTCAGACCCAGATGGACAAAAGTTCTTTTTGGTCTTTTTTGGCCTGTTCATTGCTTAAACTATATACAATACGTTTGGGCCCCTGTGCAGATCTTCCCCTGGCCTCTCAGATGAAGTCACTGACTTGCTGCCATCTGGCTCCCAATCATAAAAGGGGATAGCAAAACTTCTTTCTTAGCTCAAGCTTCCCCATGTTCCCCCACTCGGTCACTACGTCATCAAAGTACCCTTGTTGTTTGCATTCTTGATCGTAACAAATCTGGTGGTAGAAATTTAGTTTTACATTGTAGAGATGCTATTATAATGTGTCTAACCTCTTTTAAACAATGTAACACTGTTCACTGTTTTACACACGTTTAACATTGTGAGACAGTCACGGTTTAAAATGTGTATAAGATATAATAAAACTGCTAAAGCTTTGTCAGGATTAGAGGTAAAAAAGGTTGATTCCTGTTTTCACTAAAAATCATACTCCACCCTCCTGGATGAAAGGAGGAGATGAAAGTCATGTATGCAACCAACCTGTTTTTTGTTTGTTTGTTTTTTCTTTGTACTTTGTTGGGTTGTAACTGGTGTTAAATCATCCAGCATTGTCCAGATAGCCTTCCAGTGGAACTTTGATGTAGCTTATTGACGGAGTACTGAACTGATACCTCATCCATTACAAAATGATGCCCAGGAGTCCTGAGCAAACAGATGTATGTGATGAGTTGGAATTGAAAACCAATTGGTATGCATTTTAAACATCCAGCAGTTACTCTGCAAAAGCCAATGACTGTCAAACTATTCATAATGTAATAGTTTACCCAAAAGAAAATTCAGTCATTTTCTACTCTGTGAAGGTAATTTTTATCTTTAATTGAGATGGTGGTCTTACTGATTTCAATTTTTGCAATACCTTTAACCTACCTCAAAACCTGCCCGCATTCTCAGAACTTCCTTCTTGCACATAGATGTGCTGTGCGTCTGCAATTTAAGAATTTTCTCTGCTTTAAAGAAAACCTTGTTGGTCCACTGGAAAGCCAATGCCTAATGTCTGGAGGGTAACTGATATGACGCAAGGGCGACGTGTTTGCTGTAGACGGGGCAGCATCCATTCTGTTAGTAGTCTAGCAACAGTGTACCATAAGGTACATGCACTTCAGAGCCAAACATATTATCAGATTCATATTATCACAGTATTCTTGTGATGCAAATATAATTTAACCAATTAATTCTGAAGTAGCACCATTCAAAAAAAAAAAAAAAACTTAGGCTGCTTGAGTTTAAGTTGACACACTGACGGAGGGCGGATTTCCACATAGAGCCTTGTGAACTGAGAAACAGATATTATTCATTGCAGGGCATAGATAAAAGTCATCCTAATCCATGGCACTGAATGGATAATCTTTATGATACTTTCTTCTCTGTGTCTGCCTTTTTCTCCAGAGGTTTAATTTTGTGTCACTGCCCACTGATGTCCTTGAGATTGAGGTGAAGGATAAATTTGCCAAAAGTCGACCAATCATCAAGCGCTTCCTGGGGAAACTCTCTGTCCCTGTCCAGAGGCTGCTGGAAAAACATGCCATTGGGTAAACCACACCAACCCATTCATACAGTCGTCTTTGGTGGATTGAAGTCGATTGCAGTGTGACTGTATCTGTCATGAATCCAGATAAAGCTCTAACACTTCAATCAAGGTTTACACATAGACAAGCTGAGATGAATAATGTTGATGGCTGTGGCCCATTTTAGTCAAACTGTCATCTAATTTTACTGTGATGTTATTAGCTGCACCATCTGAACAGACAACCTGCATTTCTTCAAGTGGACACTGCTTGTCAAAATAGATATCACAGCAACTTATGTATTTTCAAGTCTTTCATTTTCTTTCCATCTGTTCCTACACACACTTCACACACTTTTCTCTGTCTTTTGTCTGCAGGGATCGGGTCGTGAGTTATTCACTGGGTCGCAGGTTGCCGACCGATCATGTCTGTGGCCAGCTGCAGTTCCGCTTTGAGCTCACCTCTACCATTCACCCAGGTACATAAAGCCTCATGACATTTAGCAGGAAGGACTGACAAATACTGTAAAGATGTAATCAATCCTGCTACCTGGCATTAAAGCAGACATATCCAAAGTCCAGCCCCCGGGGCCAATCACAGCACGAGGTCACATTTTAAACAGCCTGCAGCTTCCATCTTAATGTGTGTTATTTATGGCCCGCCAGCATTGTCTAAAAGATTTAATAAATTAATGCAGGTTTCAGAATGCAATTTCTCTTTTCATTTCATGTTGGCAGCACCACTCTGTAACTTTACCAGGCTGTGTGACCCATGCTGTGACCCCCTACCAGCTAATTTCTGCCATGGCGACTTCAGATATCAAGAGGAAAGTTGATGTTATGCGCTGCTGCTGCCACGAGAGAATGAAATTGCATTTTTTCACTAAAACCGAAACAATTGTGTTCACCTAATTTGCCAAGAGACTATTCCAATGCATAAGGAATTCAATGTAAAGAGACATAACCAAACGAAACACATCATGACAAGCTATCAGGGAGCAACCGAGCTGAAAACGTGTAACAACTTGAAGCTGTGTTAGCCTTGCAAATGGCGATTCTTCATGCGGGCCTGTGAGCCAAATAAAAATGCAGCTGAACAAGATACGAAGTGGCCATGTTCATTGCTAAGCGTGGCAAATTTTTTACCATTAATGGTTAAAAAAATGTCAGGAGGGACTGCTGGCCCTTCAGCATTTTCACATTATCAAATCTGGCCCCCTGTGAAAAAAGTTTGCACAGCCCTGCCTTAAAGAAATCTATTCACATTTACACTGCCCGTCTTGCATCACGTTATCTGTCTTGCTGTAGGAAAATTGCGGGAAAAAAAAAAGTAACCAAGCACCAAGGTTGACAGGGAGAACTGAGGATAGTGTGTGGATTTAAAAATATCTCTTGCTCTGCTGCATCATTTTTGAACTTTATTGTTATCTGTCTCACATGAGTCCATACGAGTGCATTGTTTAATTTTTCCTATTGAAACCAAACAAAAACTTGTGTGCATATCCTAAGTGTTAATGTCAAGACAAGAATATTGTTAAAACACCATAAATTTGAGGTCACCAACTATCAAGAAGGAGAGTGGTGTATTTCTAACGTGTGTTTTTTCTTAGATGATGAGGAGGTTTCTCTGGTCATCGAGGCAGCCCTTCCTCAGGGAGAAATTGCAGTAAATGGTAACCATGCTGCTGATGCACCTGATGATGACACACTAAGTGTGGGTCCTGAAATGCCTGACCTCCCCCTGGATGCTCCTCTTGACCAAGAGACCTCAGCGCCACCGGCCTCTGCAGCCGATGCCTCCACCCCTGAAGAGCTCCAACCTGCTGAGAAGGAGGAGGTGACACCAGAGGTTGAGGAAGAAACTGTGGAGGAGGAGAACACAGTGAGGGAAGAGCCCCTGGAGGAGCAGGAGGAAGGGGCCTCAGCTGAACAGCTGGATGAGAACTGTGGAACAGGAGTAGAGGAGGGAGAGAGGGAAGAGAGGGAGCGAGAGGAAGAAGAGACGGACCAAAGAGTAAAGTGTGCAACTCAAGTGGAAGAGGTGACAGGAGAGAAAAAAGAGTTTGTGGAGGAAACACAGCCAAAGTCAGACTCTGGCAATCCTGTCACCATAACAACAACAACCAATGTGGCTTCTACTGTGGAGACCCCAACAGAGGGAGCCATCACATCTCTGGAGGCCCCAGCTGAGGAGGAAGTGACAGAGAGAGGAGAAGGAAACTCTGCCCCCTGCACCTGCCAATCCCTCTTCTCAAACCACAGCTCGCATGCTCCCTCCCGACGTAAAAACCGCCCCTGTTCCCTCCCAGTGTCCGAGCTGGAGACAGTGATTGCTTCTGCCTGCGGTGAGCCGGAAACACCCAGATCACATTACATCCGGATTCACCACCTTCTCCATAGTCTTCCATCTGCCCAACACAGGGCTCCAAGCCAGGAGGAGGAGGAAACCGGGGAGGGAGAGAATACAATTATCACTCAAGATACCACCTCCACTTCACCAACACTTAAAACTTCCAAAGAGGAAGAAGGGCAGGATGATGATGAAGAGGAGGATACAACCCAGTCTCCCTCTCAGGTACGGCCAGTGTGGCCTTTCAGGGATGGGTGGACTGGTCACAGTGGCCAAAACTGTACTCAATAATGTTACTTTATAATAAAATGGTGCATAACACAAGTGCAGGTTTAAGTAAAAGTAGATTGTAGTTCTTGCACTTAATTAAGTAAAAACACACTGGAGTGCAGGAACGACTCGCATCTTCACGAGTACTTAAATACAGGAGAACAGTACATCCAAGTACCTTGCTGCCACGTCATGGCCGCGGCCATTTTTAGGTTAAACACACTGAAGTTGGTGACTGGCTGTAAATACAAATTCTGAGATCTATGTCATTCTTATCATGAAAATAGCAGTGCGATTAGATATTAGGAGCTACAAGCCCAAAGGCTATGGCCAGTCAGGCTAACGACTTAAAGCTGCTGCCAATGGAGATACTGAAAGAAAGAGGAGATAGGCGTCCGTACAGTCTTCCTCTATCAATAAAGACAAATGAACTCACCCAATGGCCAGAGATCTTGTATTGCGACCAGTGGCGGCCTTAGGCATCTGGGGGCCCGTTTCAATACTTCACATGAGGCCCTATCCCATAAAACATTTACCGGTATGTTTGCCAGCTATGCGCCCATGCGTCTCTGATGCATTGAAACCTGAAAGGATGCAGTAGCCTAAACTCATCATGCCTCACAGGGACACATGTGGCTTTAATATTTTTGATATTTGATACATTGTGACCAAGTGTTAAAATCTCTATAGGACAAGAAACCTGGAATGAGCAGGGAAAAAAAACAAAGATTGAAGTTGGTTTTCAACAAAAGCCAAATGCATTTTTCATCTTTATGTGCATTTTAAGACAAAAACAGGTATCTTAACTCAATCCAAAACAGCTATAACAATTAGGCTATCTGAACTTGAAAATTTGCAACAAAAGTAGCCTAGTCAGCGCAACGTGCTCTGCATTATTTTAGTACCACGGACAGCGTGCAGGAAAAGAACAGACGGGCCACAGACAGACTTGTCCTTTACGGAAAGCCGCCCTTTCTGTTTTTCAGTGCTGAGAATGCTCTAATTATGTCATCTCTGTCGAGTGATGTTGTGACGTTGTGCTCAATTGAGATTTGAGCAAGGGCTGACAGCCAGTCCTGCAGCATCGTTGACCTCAGGTGTGTTTTGATTAGTTTCAAGCGAGAGAAACTCCTCTCTTCGCTTGCTACAGTCACGGGGACTGTCAACATCAGTCAGAGGGCGATGCTGAGGTTTGGGTACAGGTCCAGTAGGTTGTAGTCCATGTATCACAGTGACTAGCATGCAGTGAGGAAATGTGTGCCCTGTTACAGTAAAATGCATTAAATGCAGCATGTGGAGCAGATTGCTACACTGAAGCTAGTCAAGAAAGAGACGGCAGCAGCAGCGAAAAGGAAAGCTCCTCCCAATTTAAGTCCCAGAACACCCACTCCATCTATTATGGCTTATTTTTAATCTTTAAAAGTGAAAACAAAAAACATTTCTTAAAATCAAACATCACTCTAACGTGGAAAGGGGGATTTACATGACATGAGCTTGTGACTTACTGAGAAATGCAAATTGGCTGCTAACAACAGCGAGAATAACGAAGTGTGATGTAAACAGGAAACAAAAACTTCTCTTTCTCTCCTCTACTCGGAGAGCAGCATGAGTAATGAAGTCTACCAAGACTTAACAGTTAGCTCAGCTTAGATCTTACCCCTAAATTATTCCCCGCACTTGTGATTCACATATCAACTATCATATAAAATGTACAGTCTTTTTTTAACTCAGTGTTTTACTTTAACTGTTCAATAAGTAATATTAACTTAAATGTTTCATGCGTTATTAACTTATAAATCTTCATGAAATAAACATTTTCCTGGAATAAATTCAAAACACCATCCATGGCTGACGTCTTTGAAAAGGCAAAAAGGTTTGTCAGTGACAGTGCTAAAACAAAAGGTAATTGTAATTTTGTAAAAAAAAAAATTTTCATTGAAAAGCACTAAAGCACATTTATTTAATATATGCAATGGTGAAAATATTAGGGAAAAAATGTGTTCAGTTTTGATTTTCGGCCAAATGCTTCATTATTTTCGGTTTTTGGTTTCAGACACAAATTTTCAGTTCCGTGCATCCCTCCTAAAAATGTCTATTAACTTAACTTATTAAATTAAAAAGAATTTCCCTTTTGAGTTTCTTAAAAAGATATCAGTAAGCAAATCTAAACCTAAGTTTTCAAAATGTAACAAATGGGTTGCAGAAATATTTTACCTCCAAAAAAGTCTGGAAAAGAAATGCTTGCCGTTCAACACAATAAAAGCCGTATTTATTTCTCTTTAAACCTTTTTTTTGTATTTGCATTTCTACAGGTTCCTGAGTGTCCAGGCCCCTGCTGCCGTCGCTCTCTACCCCGCAGCCTCTCCATCGAACGTCTCTCTGAGCTGAACCAGCTCCTCGAAGGGGAAGGAGGACACACAGCCGTCAGAAGGATCTCCTGCCTGGAGAGCGAGGAGGGAGACTCCAGTAATGGAGGAGGTAGAAGAGGTGGTGGAAGCACCCACAGACCTCCAGGAGAAAACGAGTGTGAATTCTGTGACACCTCCTGTTACAGCACCTCCTGTTACAGCACTTCCTGTTACAGCACCTCTTGCTACAGCAACTCAGGCTACGAGGGGAGGAACCGCTTCTGCAGCCACACCCGCCTCTCCTCCGTGGACAGCAACAGACTGTCTGGAAGCACTGTGTTCTCCTCTCAGGATGAGGATGAAGATGAGGAAAGCGCCTTCGAGTCAGTACCTGATGCTGGCCAAATACCAGAGGGCCAGGAGTTGGGCGGGGCAGGAGGAGAGAGACGGACGGGAAGGTCGAAGGGTTTCGGGAGAGGGGAGCAGGGGGAGCCGGCTGTGGCGGGACCCAGCGACAGGAGCAGCTTTGGTGAGAAAAAACATTATCTTCTTATTGGTTCTCTGCAAGACACAACCTCAGAATTGGAAGACATAATGAGACGGACTTCAGGAGGCTGACATATTATTAAATTTATGACAAAAGGCTAAATTCAAAATTCTTTCTAAATTTTTTTCTAAAAGCTAATCTGGTACCCTGATGCTTAAAACACACAGCACATAACTTTAAAGACTGCTTTATGATTTTAGCCAGAGATTTTTTTTCAAACCTCCTCTGTCTCACAATGTTTACTGTGCTTGTCTCTCTGCAGTGCAACTTCAAAACTGTTTAACAGCCCTTGATCAATGCTGAAGCCTTTGGTTTTTCTTTATATTTACGGGCATACCCCGCCCCCTACCTGTTTGTCTGGTTTGGTTTAAAAGCAGGTGGACAGGCTTATGTGAGGGAAGATGATCATTCAGTGTCAGCCAAGATTTCATGATCATGAAAAGATCATGACATTTGATTATGTGAAGTTATTTGAGCCTGGATAGCTCAGGTCCGTTCCTTGTAGACTTTTAGCATTAAAAATTGACAGGAAGTGTTGAGTTTAATTGATAGTAGGTCAACAATTCAAAAAGAACTTTCAAAGCAGACGGCAATTCTGTGGAGTGTGTGTGTGTGTGTGTGTGTGTGTGTGTGTGGGTGTGTGCAAGAGAAGTCTGACTTAACTAGACAAGCGAAATTGAAAAATGTCTGCACAAGCTGGTAAATAGTCACATAGATGTTGTCTGACAAGCCATGCATCGTGGAAAGAAACAAATACATGTTTTTTCCGTAAATCGCGTCACATTCTCACTGTGAATCAACAGTGGGACTTACAGCGATACTGTCTGCTCTCTCTGTCGATGTCAGACCAGGACAGACACCTGGCAGGAGCTGCATCAGGAAGAATCCATTTAAAAAGACATCATGGTTTTTTTTCCACGTATAAATTCTGCTTTTTTTTAAACCTATGTCAAAGACACCACATACAACCACGTTATTGTTTTTGGTCCTGTGACATGGCTCTGTCAGTAAAAATGTCAGATCTTTCCCGACAGAGTAGTCCAGCCTGTGGCTCCCCACGCCAGGTGCTCATTGGATAATCGCCTTTTCAATCGGAGAAATCACAGTTTCAAGCACAATGCCAGATCAAGAGAATCAAGTCCACTCAGTGGAGTAGGCAGAGTCTCCGGTCGGGGCCCAGGCTAGTACAACTCTAAAGCCAAACTTTAATAAATAGATGAAGCTGGAAATGTTCTGTATTTCTCATGTGAAAAGGGCTATTAGGAGGTAAAGCAGTGCTGACAAACATATGATCATATGTACTGTATACACAAGCATCTAATCTTTAATTTACACAAATGAAATTACACTAAACCACTAAATACAGAACCAAAAAATGCCTAAATTATTATTATTATTATCATTGGTTTGAGCTGCTTGATTTGACCTGACCTTCATTTGACTGTATTTGTAAATTTCCTCAATTACTGTTTTGGAATATAGGTCACACACACACACACACACACACACATACACACACACACTCTCTCTCTCTCTCTCTCTCCCTCTTTCTCACTCACTCCTGCAGAAACAGAATTAAATTCCCTCCCTCTGAAATGCAATCAGCAGGCTGCCTGACTTCCTGACAGTTTTCTCTTTCAGACAGCTTTCTTTTCTTTTTCTCTTCTGTTTCCATCAAAACAAAGCAGAGGACACAGCACTGAAAAGTTTTCATTGTAAAATGTTGTGCTTACTCTCAGAATGTCCTCTTGATGTTTAGGTTATTTTGGCCTTTCATTGAAAATCTGATCTGGTTCACTCTTATCTAATTATTTCTGATATTATGCATATGATAATTTTTGATTGTTTACATCATTGTATTTCACATCAGTGCATGTTTTTGGATGCCTTAATGTATATTTGGTTTTTAAATCAAATATACATTTATATAAACTACTTTATGTCAGCAATTGTGAGAATTGTTTCACATTCCACGAAATACTTCATTTTAAAAATTAAATAAAACCTGGAGTTTATCAAGACGCCCGTAACAAAGATATGATGCGTTCTCACTAGTTCAGTTAATTAAGAAATAACACAGTTTCTGTGCTGAGTTTGAGTGCTTTTTAAATCATAATTGCAAGGGGTTTTTTTATATGATCATAAGGAACATCAGATGTAGGTTTTCTGCTTCCATCGGTTGAGGTAAACGTGGAAGAGTAACAAATGCTGGAGAGTAAACATGTGAGCTATGCTGTGTTCTGAGTTGAAACTATTCAAAGATATCTCCATAGTGACTGCCATCGTGTTATTTTTGCTTCCAACTGTTTGTGTTTGTGTTGGCCCTGTGGGTGTGTATTGGACAGCAGCTCTGCTGGATGACATGAGTGTTACAGAGCTCTGTGCTGAAGTCAGTAAACATTTATAGTCTGTCATTACCATGTCAAAAACATACTTGTCTTTGATTTCATTCATAAAAACATAATGTTTAATGTATAAAAGTCATATTTAAACTCATCATAATGGCCAGACTTTGGTTTCTCAGAGATTCCACATTGATCACAGTCATATTTAATCTTGTAAAACGACTTTCTCTTCTTGGTGATGATGTTTCTGCCTGTTGTGGTTTTTGCCTCCATGTTGTGATGGCAATCATGTTTTTGCCTTTTGTATCTCCACCACACAAACTTTAGCTGAGTTTTTCAATGCCCCATCTCAAAGCATGTGGTGTGTGTTTGCATTTGGCACAACATATCTTCCTTCACCCGGCACAATTTATGGTTTAATGGCAGATAATAATGGCAGAAGTGGTCAAAACATTCATACTGAATGATTCTGCAAAATCCTGATTATATAATGCCAGGTGTTTTTTCAGTTGTTTCCTCATGCAATATCTGCACATGCAGCTACCGTAGCTATGTTTAAATGACTTTTTTGTAATTTAAAAGGTGTGCCTTAAAATAATGAACATAGAGAATTATTACTACGGTGTAATCCTGTCATAACTCAGCTGTTGCCTTTGGCTCCACAACATTTGTTAACCTCATTTGGTTCATTTTAATTTTACGGCCCATAGTTTTACTGTTTTACTTTAACTTTAGTACTTGAACAAATTTTATTTCTAGCAGCAGCAGGCAGCTGTTTTAAGTGAAAATGTTTTGGAAAACAGTCACACACTACTTAAATCATTAACCAAAAAACTGCCCAATATAAAAATACAGTAATACCCTGTGTAATTTACCTGGAATTACACAGGTAAGTTTGACATGATATCTTTAGCATGAGATGCCCACTCCGTTCACAGTTTGACAGCTGGTGAAGAGTATCAAGTCAATTCAAATTGATTCAGATAACTATATTTATCTGTTAGAAACCTCATTTGTGAAAAACATCAGTGCGTGGCAAGTAAAGCTCTGCAAAGCACAATAAGTAATACGTCATAAACAAGTCAAAAGTAGACGTTTAAAAGTGTATAACCCTTTGGCCTGAGGGTGGAAGACTGTATTGACTGTGTAGTGTGTGTGTGTGTGTGTGTGTGTGTGTGTGTGTGTGTGTGTGTGAGGCTATTGGTCTTCCTTTTTGTTTAGTGGTTCCTGCTCCAGTCCGATTATTTTTCGGCTCATTGTTACAATTTTGTTATGTGGGTTGTGATAGATGTGAGATAATGACCCAAACCAGGCTGAAATAATGAAGGTTATTACAGATTCAGTGAAAGGTTTATAAAAAGCTGTCAGGACTGATTGTTGAACCTGAAGTCTGTGGAGTTTCCTCAGAAAGAAGATGTACTGTGGACTCGTGGAGAAGATGGTTTCACTTTTTGGTTGGAAGGTGAGCCTGTGGTCAATTTTTGTCCTGAGGTATCTGTATGACTCGACCATTTCCATTGGCTGGGTTTAGACTGACAGTGTTGATGCTAGAAAGTCCTCTGTGGAAGTCAACAATCAACTCCTTTGTCATTGGGGTGTTGAGGTCATCACTCTGCAAAAATGTCCACTGAAGCTGGTAGTTGTTCCTGTGAGTTGGTGGTGTCCATCATCACAGTGTAACTGGAATAATTAGTTTATGTTATTAGGTTATGGGTTAGTGCTCCTGCAATCATTTGTGTATAGTGTACAGAACAGGTGAGATTACAGAATCTGGGGGGTTCCTGTGGAGAGGTGGCCACTGGCTCTGAAAGAGAGGACCCAGAAGATCAGCTGTGGATTGACGTCCATCTGGAGCAGTATGTCCCATCAGGCGGGGTTGCAAAGTGAAAAGTGCTTGAGAAGTCTACAAACACCAGCCTAATAAGTGACCAGAACTTCTCAAGATGGGTGAAGACACCATGCAGCAATGTTAGAATCATCCACACCCCTGTGACGTTTAAATGCAAAGTGAGAAGGGTCAGCATGTGTACTGACGTCCACTTGAAGCTGGGAATGAACAAGCCTCCCAATTTCATGACCAGTGCTCTTAATGGCTCAGGCTGGTAATCATTATCACAGGGTGAATTGCCCTTTTGAGGCACGGTTCAAGAGACCTCGGAGATCATTGACCAGCCGGCTGCAGCAGGGCTTCAGCAAGCAGCCATCTGGTCATCTGATCTGGTCAGGTCTTGATGATTTACTCAGTTTTACCCTCTTCAGCATGAGTTCTGCCTCCACCTGCCAGAGCTCCAGATTTGCTTGGGTAGGTGTCATTGAAGTGAGCTCAGCTATTGGCTCCTCCCTCTCCTGTGAGTAATCAGATTGATCAAACCTGCAGCAGGATTGGTTGAGGCCCTCTGCCATGTTGACACAGTCTTTTGGCCCAGAGTTGGATGATGCTGAGTTGTTGTTGGGGAGGCCAGCCAGTGTTTCGACACCTCACCAGGTGTCCCTGGCTTTGCCTTTCCGAAACAGTTTCTCGACCCTCACCTTGTGCCCTCTCCTTGTTGCTTTTATTGGTTTGTTCTGTCGATTCTGGTTTTTTTTTTTTTGGTACAGATGATCATCTCCTTGCAAAAGGTGATAAATTAAGTAGCCGCCTCAGTGTCAACACCTCCCACTCTGTGAAATCACTTCGGCTTTGTGAAGTCTCATCCATCTTATCATGCCACTTTTTTTTTTTTACCAGCTTCTTTGCCACGCCCTCTCTCTGCAGTTTCATGCAGTAAGCAGAAATAAGATGGACAGTATTATGGTCCACAGTACTAAGAGGTGTTTTGGGGTTTTTTTTGTATACCTTGTACGGTTCTTGACATTACCATAAGAGAAGTCGATTGTTTTGTCACCTATGCTGGCACAGTAACATACTGCTGATAAGTTGGCCGTGTCTCATTTAGCCTGCAGCCACTGAAAGCTACTCAGGCCCTTTTAGACAAGAACTGCCATACTTACATGGAAGTCTTTCCTTTTCATTTTTAAAAACATCTGCACTTACGGGGCGCCCGGTGGTTCAGTCGGTAGAGCAAGCGCCCCATATACAGAGGCTATGTCCTCGCGCAGCCGACCCGGGTTCGATTCCACCTGTGGTCCTTTGCTGCATGTCATTCCCCCTCTCTCTGCCCTGTTTCCTGTC
>JAPZDX010000013.1:19171300-19183547 GCA_029783625.1 Naso annulatus | reverse complement strand
CCTGTTGCTGCTAAGCCCTAAGCAGCCACAAATTAAAGAAATTTAGCCATAGATTGACTTCTTAAATTATGCAAGGAACACTTAACCTTGCTTCGATAGACTGTTGTTATGTTCAACGTGCTTTAGGTGCACTGTGGAGGGTTTAATTGGAGTCCATTAGTCGCCGCTGTGTAATACATTGACTTGCTCTAGCATTAGCATTGGCGTAGTCAGTGTTTTCACCAACTTTGCGGTTTGCCAGTTAACACAGCCCGAAAGAAGGTTGCGGTTTTAAGAGATTGCACTCTGGAACCAGGTTTCAAAAGTTTGTGGTTTCAGGGATACAAGCACACCGTTGTCATGTAAGAGGAAGCCTGAACCGTAACAAAAGTGTTTCGTTTGATGCAAAAACTTGGGCCGTCTAAACAGGGTCTAAGATGAGAACAGGGTAATCTGGGGATGCACATTTTATTTGATGGACACATGTCGCTATGGTCTCTGACACGCATGTAGTGTTGTACACAAGCACTAGAGCCAGCTGGCCAAACTCGTGGGGAGATACTTGGGTCTAAATGAAACTGTCATACTGTCTCTCTGATGTCCTGTAGGCTCAGACTTCTCCCCTCCTGTTGGCCATCTTCCAGTCCTGCGACCCAGCCATGACCTTAACCATTTTCCTGCTGCCACTGACCAAGCCTTACCTCCAAGTAAGAACCAGCACCTCCCAGTCTTACTCTGGAGTCACATCCCTTAACCTTGTGTGCGTGTTTGTGTGTATGTTTCAATCAAGTGCATGCTGCTATGTATGTTTGCTCTGCAAACATATTACATCTCCTCTGTGCTCACCCTCATCATCTCATCCTCCCTCCTTGCACGCCTCTTAGGCTCTAGATGTTCAGCTTTTACTGCTTTGTGTGACTTGATTCATTGTTGGCTCATCGCTTAGTAATGGAGGGTTGGATGGCTCGCAGGTCTCCACTGATTAAGAAAAGGAAGGTCAGCTACTGGAAGGACAAAACTACACTTAGCTGTCATCATCATCCAAATGAGAGTTACTAATCCAGAGTGCTTCTTCTTTTAGTATATGTGTTGTGGATAAAAGGTGAAGAGTCTTGTTTTTTTTTTATTCTATCGACTTCTCTATTACATTGTCAAACTTGGACTGGATCTTGAACTTCGCAGCAGTAGTCAGGCACAGGGATTGTGTGCAGCTTCCTGAAACCTTGTCATCACAGAGCAGTTGTCAGGTTTAGAATCTTTATGCCTGTGCAGAAGTGCTGCGTGGATGGATCAACTGTTAATCATTTTGGAGAGGTGCCGCATTTAACTCATCCTGATACAGCAGATTTTTCATGTCTGATTTTTTACAGGTTATAAGAATGGTATATTAGTAAGACTCAAAGGCCTTTGCACACTGAGGTTTCTTTGTTTGTTTGTTTGTTTGTTTTTTTTGTTTGTTTTGTTTTTTAATCCAGATGCGTTGAATCCATTATCTGAAGAAAAAAAATGCTCTGCGTATAGACTTTATACACTGAGTCTGATGCGTTTATTTTTCTGGAAAAAAAAAATGGAAGAAAGTTTTGTATTCAGTGTGTAAATATGACACTACATAAGGTGTTTTGGTTTTTTTGTTTTTTTTTAATGTGCGTCAATTTCAGACTAAAAAAACAAACTCAGTGTGCAAAGGCCTTAAGTCTTTCAACCAAGCTAGGCTAACCAATAATACTGATCCTCTTATTGGCCTCGCTTTCAGATATTAAACAAATAAATGTGTGTCCATATGCTGGACTTTATTATTGTGCAGACACACAGACAGTTATTGCACAGACAGACAGTTCTGCAGTTCTCATTCTCTGATGCCATTACAGCCTTGTAGGCTTGCTTAAAGCTACAAGTTGACTTACATTTATAAAACCCCCATTGATTTATGTTGATTGTGTGCATCATCAGAAATAACCTCAAGTGCTGAACAGTTGGGGCAGCATGTCAGGATTTGAAGAGGGGTAAGCAACAGGACATTGAAATGTTTTGAAGAGAAACTGACAGAGATTGCCATTGCTGCTGCTTTTTCTGCCAACTCTTAGCATGAATAATACACTAACATTCTTTAATGTCACTTTCTTTAATGTTTATGCAAAATCAGAAGTTGTCAAGAAAGAAATTCCGATAACATTTTGTATGAGCCTGTCTCGAAAATGCATTACAAAACATTATGAACACACTTATAATGCCTTATATGTGGTTATGGTTAGGGTTAGGTTTGACCCTTGCCCAGCTATGATGATACAGCACTATAGGCACATTATAACACATTATAACTGTGTTCATGATGTATTATAGAAAGATGCTTTAAGTAAAGTGTTACCGAAACTCCACTGCTGGCTTGAGACCATTGATCTGTTACCTAGATGGAAGGTTTTCAAACTGTCTCCCCAGGGAGGTCATAAGCAAGCAGAGGTGGGACATAATGAAGTACAAATACTTTGATGCTGTACGTATAGTTTTTTCAGTTATCTGTACTGTACTTGAGAATTTATTTTTGTGACAACTTTTAACTTTTCCTCTCTACATTTGAACACAAATATCTGAACTTTCTCCTTGTTACATTTTCCAAACAGGCTTGTTACTTTAGTTTGAATGCTTTTGCCTTTTTGCTCAGGATGCTTTACCAACCCAAAATGTCGCTATTTGACATTCTGGGTATGAGACACAACAATCAATTCATTTTCTGGTGCGTTTAGGAACAGCTTGGACAGATTGTACTGACTCTACCTTGAAGGGCACTTGATGGCTATGGAGAAGTTGTCAGAGCCCAAAGCCCACAGTAGTCATTAAAATTGAGAGTTTTTTAATGTAAATGGATATGAAATAGACGAAAGTATCAAAAGGATCAACACATTTTACAAGCTGGAACAGGAAACGTTAGATGTAGAAATGCTAAATTGTGTTTTTTGTTTTTTGTTTTTTAATTGCACAAATGCGTTATGCAGCAACCTTTGTTGTTAGAACTAATCATCTCCTACAAAATATAAGGAGACAGTGTTCATTCAAGTTCCTCTCTCCATTACTTTTACTACGGATGTGTAGGTCAGTCACAGTACAATTTAGTCAAGCAATGTCCAGCAGATACACAGTGCCTTCACTCATCAGACAACTCTGACTGGCTCCACCTACAGAGCAAACAGGCTCAGACGCAGGACGACATTAATATCACGTTACACTTTGAGTTTGAGCAGAACAACCCATGCTCACAATCACTCAGATGTTTATATGATGTTAAAAAAAATTAATTTATTGTGTTAGTCCGGCTGAAACCAGATTTTTAAAATGCATGTAAACATGTTAGTCCAACTGAAATCGTAATAAATTGAATTTCTCAAAGTCAACTAACTCACCCAGATATTGAAACTGGGAGTCGAATTACTCCTGCATGTATACGCCTCAACTAGACCCAAACTGGCTTAAGCAATCTGCACATGATCGATAGTCCCCCCAACAATTACCTGAAACTCAAACATCATAAATTTGTGATGGTAACATGCATCAGATTTGTACCAAAAGTAAAGCGTAGATATGAAGTGTACAGTGCTATGAAGTTGTACATGTTTTTAACGTTTGACATGGATTTTGCTAGCCGCTGCTGACTTGTTTGTAGTTTGTTTGGCTAACCAGAAGAGGGTGCAATAGCAACCAGCTCAACGGAGCATAGTGCTGCCTACTGTAGCAGAGTCAGACAAAAAAATGGATTCTCCCGCGGCGCTTGTATACTAGGACAAGGACAGTGGTCCAGTTAAATGGCCTAATCAAGCTTTAACTGCAGCTCTAAAAATATAAATATAAACGTTCTGTCTCATCTCCTTGCTGAGAGGAAAATGTGAGCAATCACTTTCAGCCCGATGAAATGCAGCGAGACTGGCAATAAGAGGCCATTCTTCCCCTCTTTGTGTGTGTATGTGTGTCTGTTTGTGTGTGTGTGAGCATGCAGAGGAGTCGTGACAACCAACAGAGGGTTTTTCTGTCCTCAGGGGGCAGTCTTCATCTTCTTCCTCCTCCTTCAGCATCTTAGTCAGAGTTGGGAAAGCTTTTCCTTGTTTCAGTCTCTCACACACACACACATACACACACACACACACACACACACACACAGTGGCTATTTTTGAGACAAATGAAATCCTGAGACGAATCAGAACGCCACAACATCAACAACTTAGCCTTTTAATTTCAATGCCAACATGCTTCTGTTTCTGACCCTTATAATCAATTTACTATAAGCTACAAACGAAACCTTAAATTGGGTTTTTTTCTTAAGGGGATATTCCATAATTTTTGACACAGGGCCTCATTTTCAACTTCTCCAGTCCTATTTATATTGTTAGAGACCATTTTCAGCTCATTTGATGTTGTACTGAGTTTAGCCAGCTAACCATTGTGACGCTAATGCTAATGCTAGCCCAAGTCATTGGCACCAATACCAAGCCAACAAACAATAGCCACTACCGACCTCGAATTAAACACTCCACAGTGCACCCAAAGTAAGTCAAATATGACGACAAACTATTGAGGCAAATTCAAATGTTTTTGTAGATCACTTTTAGAAGTCAAACTATGGCTGAATTTCTTTCTATTGTGGCTTAGCAGCAACAGGAAGTTTAGTTTGGCAGCTTCCCGTCGCTACTAATCCTAACCAGAACCACAAATTAAAGAACTTCAGCCGTAGTTTTAACTTGAACACTTGAATTCACCTCAATAGACTGCCGTAATATTTGACTTGCTTTGGGTGCACTGGAGTGTTTAATCAGAGTTCGGTAGTGGCGACTGTTGGCTTGCTACTCAGTCCATTGACTTGCACTAGCATTAGCATTCACAGCAAAACAACAAGCTGTCCCAACTCAGTACTGCATCAAAAGAGCTGAAAATGGTCTCTATAAATAGAAATAGGACTGGAGTCAAAAATGCCCAAGGACAGAAAAAGGAGTTAAAAAAAGTTTAAAAAATGTCAAAAATGAGGCACTATGTCAAAAATTACAGAAAATTCCTTTTAGGACAAAGATAAAATATTGTTTGTGCAATGACCAATATTTTGTCTTGTGTTATTTTTGTAGTAACAGTTTGGTGAATTGTTATACTGTATAAACAGCACCACTTGATGTGAATCTGCAGTTCTCCTCAGCTCTGCAGATATTTTAGTGTCATTTAGCTCGTTGTTTAGGTTTTGGTCGAGTCTTACAGCTCTCAGAAACCTGCCTTCCAGCAGCAGCAGATACCTGTTCACTGTAAATCTGAATTAAATTCAGTGTTGGTGTGCTGTAGTAGCTGTACCACATGCACTGAGGCCCGGGTTCAGGTCAACTAGATGCATGACCTTTTCCCTCTTTCTATTGAGCTGTTGTGAAAAAATGTAAACCCACCTGCTTTACGCCGAATAGCATCCAGACAGAGCAGCTCAAGAGACTGAAGAGCTGATTTTTTAACTCTTGAAAAGAACAGACCAGTAAGAAAAGAATCAGTAGAACTGATCCAAATTTAATCATTTTTCAGTTTGTCGTTTTACCTTGTGGTGGACAAAAGTGTTTTAGACATTCGCTTTTGCTGTACTCTCAAAGTGTGTGATAGATTTTTTTTATTTAAAAGTTTCTCACAAAATGGTTAGATCAGCTTAGCTTCTTCGGTCATTTGCTTCTTAGGCTTGGATCCCACCAATCAGCTTGTTAGAAAAGAACTGAAAGTCCTACCAGTCTTCAAGGCAGGCATCAGCTCATGCATGCAGGGATTAGTTAGTTATCCACTCAGTTTGGGTTTTATGACGTCAACATCAAAGGAGTGGGGAATTTGCCCTGCCTCCTATTTCTCTTGAAAGTAAAGCTTGTTCTTTGTAGTGGCCAGAGCGAAAAGATTTGGAAAAAGTATTTGGAGTTGGAAAATATTAAAATGCAGAGTGACAGAAATCAAAGTAAAAGTAATATATGTAGTTTCGCTTTAAAATACTGCCTGTGTATTTTTCTGATTCGCTGTATGAGTATGTTTCGTGATAGACTAAACACTATCTCAAATAAAGCAAGAAAACTGTATGTGCAAGCTTTTTATAGACTGACTGGCAGTAGGTCATGTGGGATTCTTCAACACACATGAACAGAAAAAACAGGACTAAAGTAAAAGGAAGTATAAATGTTGGTCACAACCAGGAAAAATAAAACTTTGGTCAGTACGCAAACCAGTTCCGATCTCTTGTTGATCTTGAAACAAAGAACAGCTCGGTTGTTGTTGCCAACACCTTTCCAGAAGGTCAGTGGTTCGATCCTCGACTCCTCCTATCTGAATGTTGAAGTGTCCTTGGGCAAGATGCTGAACCCAAAATGAATCCCCAATTTTGTGTGTGTGTGTGTGCATGTGTGCATGTATGTGTGTGTCTATCTGTCCATCTGTATTTCATGAGCAAGTTGGCACTTTGTTTATATACATAATCTTATGTCTGTAATGTATAAATGTGTGTAGTAATTCTGACATGCAGTGGAAAGCATTCATGCAGTCTTTAAGTTGTGATGTAACATTATTTCAAAACACTATGTCTGGGTCCAACAATATGGCAATTTGAAGACCATACCAGATAGTGATCAATAGAACAGAGAGCTGTTACATTAATGTCGTTCATTTACCATCAGCCGACCATGTGACATATTCTTAACATTGCTAATTATACCTTTGTTTTATTCTCCGTCACTTCTGTGTTGCCACAGACTGGGAAGCTCGTATCGACAGCCACGGCAGAGTTTTCTATGTGGACCACGTCAACCGCACCACAACCTGGCAGAGACCGAGCCACAGCAGCAAGTGTAACCACAGCATCCCCCGCTCAGGATCCACCCAGCAGATGGAGCAACTCAACAGGAGGTCAGACGGTCAATACAGAGAGAGAGAGAGAGAGCTCCAACTGTTATGATTTCCATATCATGGTCCTCATATATCATTTCCTACATGTCTGTAACTTGTTTAATACTTTTTTTTTTTTAAGTAGAAACTGTTGTCTCTACCGGTCTGTGGACTGCCAAAATTTTAGTTTGTTTTTGAACACATAAATATGTCTTTTTCTAACATATGGAATTTTCTTGGTATAGCAACACACATTATTTATGTAATAACCAGTAGTGTTCTTGTGTTAATCAAATGCAAAATGTTATGTGATGAGAAAGCTTCATAATTTGATTTAAGCTAAAACGACATGTTGTTCTAACACATGAAGTTTTTTGGAAATCATAAGAAAAATCTGTTTATCATGAAATATATCGTTGTTGTTATATTGACAAGGGCTAATGTCAGATATGTCCATCTGTTGCCATGGTGACAGCTATGTGTGTGAGTGGTTGAGTGTAAAGGGCATCCTGTAGTTTTATTAAATCAAAGTTTATACCCTCCACCTTCAGTAGAGCCACATTCGCCGGCTGCGAGTGTCTCTTGAACTGGAGTGACACTTGGTGGTGAAGTGGTTGTGGGTCGGAAGCGGTTTGGGACTGGACCGTAGACACACACACAGAAAGTGTAATCCCTTTATCTCACCAACTCACCTCCGTTCCTCTAGGGGATGAGAAAAAAAGGACCTTGTTTCTCAAAATGAGGACAAAATAGGTAAATACTTTGTCATTGTGACAGCAATACACTGGTTTGCAAAATAACAAAAAATGAAACAAAATTTATATAGTTTATTGCTAATAGTAATAGTAACAAATAAAAAAATACAACTATGTTCTACTATGTATGTTCATGTAATATATGCATGACACTTATTGAAATATAACCCTGCCAAGAACGACAAAGCTGAACAAAGATTTGCAACCATAAACATAAAACTCGTTATGCAATAGATAAGTATCTGTCATTGATCTATTAAATCAGTAATGGACAACATACACTGTCTACAGCAGGGATGATTTATATTTCAGGCAAGGTTATATAAGGAAGCTGTGATCTGGAATAAATTTTAAATGGATAAAGTAAAGGACATGAATGTATCAAGTGCAGTTTGGCATTGTTTCCATTTAGCCTTGATGGACAAAACTACATGTTACGGCACAGACAGTATTTTGTACTGTAGTATTTACAAATATTATTAGCAGGTACTCTTTTCAAGATATTTTAATGTTACAGAGTTACTGCACTGATTTTTTTTCTGACATCACATGGTGGATTTAATTGTATTAATAACTGATTAAAAAGTCTGATTATATTACGATCTACCAAAATAACATGTCCTGATACCAAACACCAAAATGCCTAAAATCTGTTGTTGAAGCTGCATCTAAATATATTGGCTCTGATCATGGTTCTT
This sequence comes from Naso annulatus, assembly GCA_029783625.1. Classification (NCBI taxonomy): domain Eukaryota; kingdom Metazoa; phylum Chordata; class Actinopteri; order Acanthuriformes; family Acanthuridae; genus Naso; species Naso annulatus. The sequence continues at coordinate 19,175,248 of JAPZDX010000013.1, read as the reverse complement.
TTCAACTAAACAATAATTTTCACCTACAAAGTGCTGAAAAAAACCTTATGAGGACGTTTGCAAGCTGCGAACAGGAGTGGAGTTAGACTGAAAAGGAAACTTTCAACATTAACCTTTGTGAGGCATATGTTGTGCAATGTTGATAAAACAAAATGAACTAGTGAGAAATCTGCAATTACATCAAACCAAACCTCAATCTGAGGTATCTGCACCTCTCACAGAGACACATTTTACTGTTTTCAACAAGCACAGATACCCTTCATGTATCCAGTAATACTTGTCAAAACAAAGGCATGAACGTGTTTCTAATGCATAATCATGTAAGAGCACAGTTTCTTGTTTCTGCAGGTATCAGAACATCCAGAGAACCATGGCAACAGAGGAGGATGGTGGGAGTCAGAGGTTAGAGCGGAGCAACAGCACAGAGACTGAGCCAGATGCTCCTCAGACAGGTGCAGCGCGTTTTTTTCACGCCACATAAACAACAGATGAGAGATTTTCCAACTCAATACTTTTTATCTCTGTGATATCATCTATTATATAAGAGTTGTAGTTAGATTTGTGTGTATTATGTCTCAGTCAAAAGTCGACTTCAGTAAACTGCTTATAAACTAAACTGAGGACCTCCTTTGTCCCCAGTGCTATCAGGCTCTTTAACACTTCCCACCATGCTGGGAGATAAATGGGGCCTTCGTTTTTTTACCTTGGGCTGTGTTAGTTTCCCTTGGAGGAGTTATCTTAATAGTGGGTGTTGATTTTAATTGCTCTTCCTTTTTATTTATTTATTTATTGCATCTTTGTCTTTGCAGGGGTTTAACATATTACCTGCTGAGTTGTCTCTAACCTATGTGTTCTTATGCTTTTATGTTTGGTGTTCTTCTTTTATGGTGTTACTGCTTCTGACAATCTTAGATTTCCCTTCGGGTATTAATAAGGTATCTATCTATCTATCCATGCTATGCAGAGAAAATAACTCACCTGCTTTGTCTGCAGGCCCCGCCTCCCCTGTCAATCACCAGAAAATCAGCAATCTCCTCCAATCACCTGCTGTCAAGTTCATCACACACCCTGAATTCTTCACTGTGTTGCACAGTAACTATGTGAGTACTACACACACACACAGAACATTGCCTGTGTACAGTGTGTTGTGCCAAATTAAATTTTAATGAACTAATTTAAGGTTTACAGCTTCCTGTTAAGCTGCTTTACAGCTCCTGTTAAAACTGAGAAGATATTTAAAGCTGGGGGAGGAAACATCTGGAAATCAAGCTAGCTGCAGCATGAGACTCTTAAGGAAGCAACTCCGCTGCACCCTCCCTGTTTAGCTCCAGCTCGCGTTTTATCTCATTTGTTGTCTCTCTCTTCTTTTAAGTTTGCACAAAAGTTGCAGCAGAGTAAACTGGTCTGTCTCAGCTCAACTTAAGTCGTCGCTGCCTGCAGTTTTAGAGTGTAACCCCTAAATTCCACCAGATACATGTATGGTCCGTCTCTGCTCCGCCACTGCAGCAGAACTGAAACGTTTCAACTCTAGTTAACGTGTGTGCTTGCACTGACTGCGGCTGCCTTGTGTTTCTACTCCGTCACAGCTCTGGTGATCCGGAGCCCTCCGCCGCAGATACACAAGGCTTTTATTTTTGAAAGATGATAGAGCTCAACGCAGCAATTCAGCACAGAGCAGATTGAGTGGGACAGGAAGTCAGACACAGATACAACATTAAAACATCTAGTTAATTAAAGAATAAAACACTCTGTGTTTACTCCAGATCATATTTCGCTAAACTACATTAATAAACATCATAATGTGCAAGCCAAGCCTGAACAGGTGAGAGGTTTTCAGAGGCTGCGGTCGCGCGTGGTTCTGTAATTACTGTAAAATCTTGTAGTCTCACGAAACATAGCTGGTGGGTGTTGACAGACAATAGCGCACAAGGCAAACCCATAACGGAGTCGTCTGGGAATGCACACACAAACAGTGGAATCCCTGGGTAAGGCATCTCACTAGTTTCAACAGCCAATCAGCTCATAGTAACGTTACCTGTCAGTAAGAAGCGCTATGTAGAGCAGCCAATAGGAGCACATGTTCTCTGAAATTACCCTGATTGGCCGAAAATACACCATCACGGTCTAACTACAGAGCCATAGAGGGATGCAGAGGGGAGTGTTCTGTCAGACCACCTGAATTACAACACGCTGAAAGGTTATTAAGAAATTTCAGTACAATGACACCAAAGATAAACCACTTACCCAAGCTTTAACCAGCAGTATAGATCATTAAATCAGAGTTATCAAAATGGAGGTTGATGATAGTACAGTTGATCATCTCGGTAAGAATTGTATTTTTGCTTTTACATCGTTACTTACAAATTAAAAACACTTAAATTGCTGCATCATGGAGCCTCATAGTTGTCTATAAACTATTAAAAATAAATCAATGAGCTGCGCTGTTTCACTTGTTTTCATGTCCCTATTCACATGAACACACACATACTGTAGTTATTGTAACTCAGTCCCACATACACCAACCTGTTTAATCAAAAAATAGCTGCTAAAATTTGACTTACTTTTATTTGTAACTAGAAAACTGTGGTGATAAACTTTAATAAATCCTAAAGGAAGCAAAATGTTGACTGATAGTTTGTCTTCTTTAAGTAAATGCAAGAAGGAGTCCTTCAAAAGTCCTTCATAACATAACAAAAGGCTGTGATGTAAGGATTCAGTATTTTGTATGCTGCCGTTTCTGATGGTTGGTTACAGATATATCAGGAGATATATCAGAGCATCTTTTCTAGATACACACTGTTATTTAGTCACGCACACACAAAAGCACACACACATGCACAGAAACAAATGCATGCAGGAATGCAAAGCCAAAATGCCAAAGCGCTTCATGTAAAAGTGAACTTGTGGATGTTTCCTCTCCAGGCAGCCTACCGGATGTTCACCAGCAGCAGCTGCGTCAAACACATGATCTTGAAGGTGCGTCGGGATGCCAGAAACTTTGAGCGCTACCAACATAACCGGGACCTGGTGGTTTTCCTCAACAAGTTTGCAGACACTCAGCTAGAGCTGCCGAGAGGCTGGGAGATCAAGACCGATCCCCAGGGCAAGGTAGGAGACGTATGCACAGCGTATGCTGTATGCCCCTGAAGACGCGGTTCCTGGAGCGGATACTGTCAGCACCGTCAGCTGCAGGAGTGAACAAGTGTGTTTCTCCTCCACACAGAGGGCCCAACTGTTACAGGACTCATCAATTTTGTTTTTTGTACCTCAAAAAAAAACAACAACAACAACAACGTAGAGTGAGAAAATCGATTGATATCACAATGTCTCTTAGGTCAATCATACTTTGGGCATGAGAACAAAGCTGCTTCAACAACTTGTTCATCTTTACTCACTGCACTCGCTGGAGCAAACAGAGAACGGATTCTTACAGAGTGACGGAGGATCTATAGTTCTATAGTTCAGTCTGACTGACATGTTACCTGATAGGTTCACTTGTGTAGATACCTGGTTTGGGGCCATTTAAATGTGTGTTTGCTTATGAATCTTTGGAGGGAAAGGAAAAAAGAGAACGTACAAAGAGAATAGAGACTAGTGAAAAATTGATAAAAATTAATACAAATTCTAGTTAAAAGAACCATGACTTGTACATTTTGTTCCATAATCTATTATTTCTATGGGGCAGAAAATTTAAAAACAGAATGTAGCAATTCACACTGTACAATTATACTCCATTTTTTCTGTCTCTCAGTCGTTCTTTGTGGACCACAACAGTCGAGCCACGACCTTCATTGACCCTCGCATCCCTCTGCAGAACGGCCGGCTGCCCGGCCATCTCGCCCACAGGCAACATCTGCAGAGACTACGCAGCTACAGCGCAGGGGAGGTACTCACACACATCTGTACTGTTTTAACTGGTCAAATTTTAATCTAAGTAGATTTATCACT
>JAPZDX010000013.1:19132151-19144203 GCA_029783625.1 Naso annulatus | reverse complement strand
TGAATGAAAGATAACCTCAAAACTCGCCACTGCTCACACATTAAAATAACACCAGATAAAAGTACTAAAACTGTCATGAATAGCTAATATGACAACAAAACATAGCAACATCTGAGTGATTTTTTTTTACAGCTTGTGGAAAAATGAATGTAAGCCTGCCCATTCGTCTGTCTGTAGGCTACCGATGTTTGAGCCGGACCTGCTGCTGCATCTAGACCTACTCGGTGATAATGTGATGTTATATCAAGCAAAAAACATTTAATTGTCTCTTTCCACAATGCATGCACGTCAGAATCTAAATTCCTACACAGTATAACATTTATGTGAATATTGAACACGGCTATAATGTTAGCCTTCCCACTCATCTGTCTGTAATGTTAGCTCAGCCTGGATAAAATATAAAAATATGCTAGGCTGCTCCTCACTGGCTGTGGTGTTTTATAAAGAGGGTGGGGCCAACAGTCCCAAAGGAAGGGGATTCACGTGACCTAACCTGAACACGCAGCCGTCCCGGCTACCAAAACAAATAAACAGAGACGGTTAATAATAACACACACAGAGGGCATGATGTCACTCTTCATTCTAAACGCCAGTCGTCTTGAGTTCTTTACATAACAAACATGGGTGTAACGGTTTGCTTCAGACCTCGTTTTTTTGTTTGTTTGTTTTTTTGTTTGTTTTTTGTTTGTTTGTGTGGGGTGGGAGGGAGTGGGGTGGTGGTAGTGGTGAATGAAAAACCTCTTGAAAAAACTTTTTGAAAACTTTCAGAAAACTGTCTCGATTTCATTAAATGAATAACAGTTTGCATTGCAATATCAAGACGATGAATCATAAAGGTCACCATGAAGTTAGACTAACTTTAGTTTCACATAGATTAACCATTAACAAAGTATAATACTTCTCCTAAGACCAGTCTACAATAAAAGAACACCTTCTCTTAATCCCAGTCTCATGTATCAAAACAAAATAAATTAAAAAACACTTCTTTTAAGACCAGACTCCAATTTTAAAAAAACACTCTCTCTTAATCCCAGTCTGATGTATTATAACAAAATAAATTTTAAAAAACCCCACTTCTTTTAAGACCAGTCTATAATAAAAAAAAACCCCACACACTTCTATTAATCTCTTAACTACCTCAGGAATTACAGCAAAAATAAACACTAGTGTTAAGACCAAAGACAAGCCTACAAAAAAACTTCTCTTAATCTCTTAACACTAGTCTGAGGTATAACAAAGATAAATAAAAAACACTTCTGTAAAGACCAGTTTACAACAAGAAAACACTTCTCTTAATCTCTTCAGACCAGTCTCACATATAACAATAAATAAAAGCACTTTTCTTAAGACCAGTCTACAAGTAAACAAAATAAAACATAAATAAATCAAAAATGTCACTGAGTAGACCAGTCAGAAATAAACAGTGGTTGGTGCACTCAGTTAACAACACATTTGTCTAAATGGTTCAATTAATTTCCAAGTTCTTCTTCAAGAAGACCATTATGTCCACATTTTCAGGTGAGAGGCTTGCTCTCTGTGCTGTAACAATGTCCCCTGCACTAGAGAAAACCCTCTCACTGGGAACAGACGTTTAGCCAACTTGGCAAAATGGGGAAACAGGCTCTCATTGTCCTTCGACCATGTAAGTGGGTTTGACTCCACTGGGATGCTCTGCACAGCCTTGTAACGCTGCACCTCTTCTTCCACCACTTGAAACCAAGGCTTGGCTGTTGTCTGTTCTGGCGATGGAATCAGGCTTCCAAACAGTTCGGTGACTACTGCCCTTTTGGCTGGAGGACCACTGCTGCTGGATGCCATTTTCATTTCCTCTTTGTTGGTTTCATCCCCTGAGGCCTGGATCTAACAAAGACAGGTGCACAAAGTAGTTGCAATATAATGTTAATATATTATTTCATTAAAATAGCTGACAATAGGCCTATACAATTCCTGCAAAACAAGATATTATATATAACTACCAAAACATTGTGATGTACATGTCTAATGGTTTATACATTTATAGTTAAATACTGAAATTCAGTTAGAATAAAACTTGTAAAGCATTTGTCACAGCCCGTATTTCCACTGTGGGGCTTACAGGTCTCAGGACTTTAAAACTAAACTGTATTTAATTTTTTATTAGTTCAGTTTAGATTGTACATTAATTAACAAATACTTGTGGGGGGGCACCAGCTGCAATATCCTCTGTCAGGCTGTTGAAGATCTTGCCACAAGTGGTCTCCTCCAGAAAGGGCAGAGATTTAAAACGTGGGTAAACTGCAGTACTAACATGAAGAAAGTGAACAAGTGTTAAGTAAGCGTCAAGTATCTTTTTTTGAAGTCAGATGTAATGGCAGATTTGACATCTTTCACAACTGCTGAATCTGAGTCACTCTGCTCCATGGAGGCAAGGATTATGTGTTTCAGAGGCATCATCATTGAAACTGTTGGCAACTGTTTAGTGCTCTTTAGCATTGTCACCTGAATGACGTCCTCAGCTGTTTGAACATCACCTTCAGACAGAGTAACATCCTCCTCTTAACACTCTTGTCAGTAAGTGCTGGTAAAACAGCAGCCTGCTGTTCAAGGTAGCACTCCAGCATGTCATGGCTTGAGTTCCACTTGGTGGGGACATCCTGAACCAGCTTGTGTGTTGGAAGTTGTAGTATCGCCTGTTTATCCCGCAGCACTGCTGCAGCAGTTGTGCTGCGATGGAAAAAAGAGACTTTTCTCACTCTGCCTAAAAGCTGTGACATCTGGTTAACGCCCATCCTCTTCTGAGATGCCAGGTTAACGGTATGTGCAAAACATCAGATGCTTGCATTAACAGTGTTCTAGGAATTGTCCATTGTCACAGGAATGGTGACGTTTGGTCTGTCAGTCTTCCGCTCTGATACAGCTGCCAGTAGTATTTCTGACAGATGGTTACTTGTGTGACTTTCATACACAGCACGTGTCTGAAGAACAGGATTCTTAATTACCCAGTTGTTGGTAATGTAGTGTGCTGTGATTGTGATGAAGCTCTCCGTTACATGGGACATCCAACCATCTGTAGTTAATGCAATGAATTTTGCATTGCTCAAGTCCTCCCGCAGTTTAGCCTTAACGTCTTCATAAAGTTTAGGCAACACATTTTGGCTGAAATAGGATCGACTTGGCGCATCATATCGATGTTCCGGGACAGTTAGCAAATGTTTAAATCTACTGTTCTCAACAGCTGAAAAGGGGCACATATCCAGTGCCATGAAAACCCCGATATGGTTTGTAATTGCTTTTGCACAATCTAAGTTAAGTGGAAACTTCATTTTAAAGGCATTGTGAAGAGTGTAATGCTGTTGTGGTTTCTTACGTGCTGCACTGCTGAGCTCCATGTCGGATGTCTGCGCATGTGCGCTTGCGTGTTTGAAATGTGCCAGTCCCCCCCACAGCAAGTTTCATAAAACACATGCGACAAATTGTGTACGTTTTGATAACAACACGTGTGCCACCATCCTTACATTCAACTGCGAACCCAAAATGTTCTGAATGTGGCCGGGGGATCTGCAAGCTCAGGTTTATTGCTTGCCATCTTGCGAAAATTAAACTGACCTGACACACGTCCAGGTCGGGGTGGTGCTCACAGGGGATGAGGCAAACCGAGGTTCGGGAAGCCGGGATGCGGTTCGTAACAGAGGATGTTTGAACCGAGGTTTTCCAGTTCGGTTCGGAACCTTTACTCCCTTAATAACAAAATATGTTTTTCCTGAAATGCAATGAGGCTTAACTTTGTTAATGACGTGACATTTTTGAAGTGTTTCAAACGGTTTTGTCTAGACCAATAATGCAAATGCTAATATTTAGCTCACAGAAAACTAAGAAAAACTGCAAACCCTCACACTGAAGAGGCTGAAATGAAAAATGTTGAAATTTTTATTTATTTATTTGTTTATTTTTTAATATATTTTTGCTTGAATGTAATCATTCGTCAATGAATTAAGTATTCACTGTTTATTTTCCCATCCATCGACTGCTTTTATGCTTTAGGTAATCCATCAAAGGTAAAACTGAGTTGGTTTCTCAGGTAGTAGAAGCTGACAGATAAGTTTGACCGCTGTAAAAACTACACATGCACAGGCTGCCATGTGTGCTGTTCTGACCTCTGTTCTGAATAGAAATAATGAGAAAACTGGCTTTTGTAAAAATGATGCCCAGAGTTTGTTGGTGAATTAAAATGGTTGATGTTTGGCCCTGCCTGGGAGGCAGTGGATGGCTCAGTTTAAGGTAATACCCTCTATTACGTCTTTGCGGTGGAAGTCCCAGATGGCGGGCAGCCAAGCTCCTTTAGTGACTAAGACAATGGTGAAGCAGTAGCTGAATTCCATATGGTTAAGTCCCAAAGCTTTTTTTCATAATGGGTCTTAGTGACAGAAATGGCCACTCTCTTATTAGCCCATATGGTCCTGGCCAGAGCTCTTTAGTGATTGCCTATTACCACCCTCGTCATCTGGCTGGGATATCTCACCAGGATCCCATCTTCATGACTATGGTTGGTTTTATTTTATTGGACCAAACCTATGCTTCCATTAATTTTAATTTGACTTATTTCCTTTCAGATCCAAAGAGTGAATGTTGTGTTTTCCAGCTAGATTTTTATTTGTTTTATTTATTTTTTAATTTATTTTAGGGGGGTTCAACCTTTAACTGACTCAAATGTATGAGAAAGCAAAATCTCTGCTGTAAGGATGAATTAGTGGTAATACACGTACATAGTGACTAGTAAGTGTATTTATATTCAAGACAACACACAAAACAGATCTTAAATAATAATTTTGGATCCTCTTTTGTTGCGCAGACAAGCATTAAGATGTTCTCTGTTTCATCGTCCTACAGAAGAGGTCAGTTGTTACAGCTTGATCTTAAACATGTCTTCTTTAAGTAATTGTGCTTTGGAGTTGGTTCATTGTACACTGGCAAATCCAGGCTAACTGTAAATCGCATCATCCGCACACACACAATTGGTTGCTCAGGGTCACCCTGATGCTAGATGTGTTTATAGCTTTGAGCCAGAACTGGTGTGCACATGGGGAATCTGTTGATGGCAGTGGTAGGGTTTGGCCCAGAGCCAAGAGACAATCTTTATTTCATTAAATGCATCAAGGGTGTGTGTGTTTGCATGTGTGTATGTAAGAGAGAGAGAAAAAGAAAGAGTTTCCTACAGTCCCAGAGTTCAGTCTGTTTGGTAAAGAGTCCTTTTTTCCAAATACCCCAAAATACGTGAAAACGTGTTTTCAGTAGCTAACAGGTTTTGCAGAGTAAAACATCATTAATTTTCAGCATTTGTTGACAGCAGATCAGTTTTAAACCTGTCTGGGAGTATTTTCATACCATCTGTGAAAGTGATGGAACAAGAACAGAGCTGATGATGAATGGCTGCAGGCTAATGTTATAGGTGAGCTAAGAAACTTCCTGATTCAAGTTATCAAGTTCTCTGTTACATTCTAACATATTGTTCATTGGGTGCCTTTGTGTTCCACTTTAAAAATCAATCTTCCGCCAATGTCCTGCTGGTGAAATCTCCTTACTCTCATCATTTTTAAGTGAAATGTCACCGTGTCTACACATAGTTCTTCTATGTTACTTTTACATATATTTCTATATTTATTTATATTTATTCTTTATCCTTCGAAGTAAAGATGGTACTTGGAACTGGAACTTGGCATCCTATATAAAAAATGAAAATAAAATGTAATAATACCCTATGCTTCTCACTTCTCTTCAGCCCTTTTATCTTATGACATTTTGCCTATTGTAGAATAGAAAAAAAAGTCCTTTTCTTTTAAATATTCTCCAAGCTTTTAGTCATCTTCCTCATCCACTTGCTGATCATCCTCCTCCTCCCCATCATCACCCAACCTCACTGAGTGAGGTTTAAGAAGAATGACGGACATCACTCTCCTGCTGAGTCTGCCTGGACGTAATGTTAGCCAGAGCTGGTTGTTGTCTTGTTGAGTTTGCAAGATTTTAGTATCATGTCAAGCTAAGCTAAACGGTTAGATGACACACAACCTTCTTTTTAACTTGTGTGTAACAATTAGTTGTTAGCTGCTGAGCTAGCATGCCGCGTTTGTGACTGTGAACACAGAGCAGATTAAAATATTGCGTTCTACATGTTCACGTTTATGCAGGTCAAACAGGTGTATTGACGAAGTTTTGGCTTTTTCCTTGCAGAGGTTTGACTGCACTTTACTTACAGTTAGTACGAGTGTAGCATTAGTTCACACCAATTCAGGTAACATTAGTCTTCAGGTTATCTTTCACTTCACCACTCCGTGTGTGTCCCTCTTTTTGTGTGCGCAGCGCTGACACACACACTCAAAGAGGGGGCAGAGGAACTGCAGACTAGATGCAGAGTTGGGGGAAAATGGGTTGTTTTTTAACAACTGATCTGCAGAGATCTTCTCCTCTCAAAAATGAATGGACCTGATTGAAACGGTAAAAACATGAAAACGGAGTTTCTCGTAAAAAACACCGTTTCTTCGACAGACACAGGATGTCGGGGGGGAAATGTGGGTGACTGGAGATGCTTTATTGTCTGCTTGTTTGGCCAGCGGCTGGCACGTAGGGAAAATCCTGCACTATATTAGTTGTGTAGGTCATAGACAGGCTGGAAGGCTTAACGGCATCTTGTCTGGGTTAACAAAATAATATGCTGGTCTGTTAAGTTACACACAGCCACAGCTGGGACGTTAGCATTAGCTAGTACTACAATGTTAGCATCAGGAGGAGGAGGGCTTTCCATTTCTTCTGTCATTAACTACGGTTAATGGAAGTCCTAGAAACGCTGGAAAACTTCACGACATCATGTCTGTGTTCAGAACATCATCCCGTGGTGTTGTGTTGTTGGAGCTCCAGTGTTCTCACACAGCACTGTTTTGGCTGCCATGTCAGATTCAACATCCGGACGTCAAGACATTTGTGCCTTCAGAACGTCAGTGACGTCTGGAGAATGTCAGCACTGACTGGCTGTCGTGGCACAAAGTCATGCAACCAGTTCAGTTGTTTTTATTTCAATTTGTTTTTTTTTTTTGCAGAGCCTGCAGTCAGTTTACAAAACACATTTACTATACATGTAAATTTTAGAACTTAATAATTAATAATTAATAAATCAAAACAAAATCGTTTTGGGGAACCAGGACCCAAATATAAGCCAACCATTAGTTTGTAAACAAAACTGAAGCCCTGCATTTTCTGTAACTTGTAAAATAGTCTGAATCTGATATTTCTGCCATATCACCCAGCCCTATACCGAGGTATCATTGTACTGTGAGTTTTTGATAGTGTCCCATCCCTAATTAAGGTTGTCACATAATCCTATGACACAGTGGGACTTGTCTAAAGGAAACCAGTGAACCACAGCACACCATTTGGAAATCACTGTGTTATACCGTTACATAAAACACTGAGTATAACTGACAAGGTCAAATAATCTTTACTGACTTTCTGCTTAATTAAAAACCATAATCTAACATGTGTTAAAGCAAAGGAAATGGCACAGCAGGAAAACATAATTCAGGGCAGAGTTTGAGCCTGGCACAGCTGAACTGCTTAAGCTAGAAGAACTCAAAAAATATCTCTTCGCAATTTAGCTGTGAACAGTTTTGCTGATGCATACATTTTTACATAGTAAAAACTCACACTATAATGGAGCTATGATGAACCTATGGACCACTTGTGCAGCCTGCTGCAGCTTACCATTAGTTTTGTTGTTTTTAAATTTAATCAGTGTATTTATGTTCACAGCTCACTGTAATGCTCTGCTGCAGCTTGACTTCAGGCTACAACTTCCCAACATCAAACACTGTGTCCATTAGACTGTTTCTTTACAGCAGGCCTCATCATAGCTGTGCCATCACCTCTGACTTGGTGTGTGTACACACCCGCGCGCACACACACACACACACACACACACACACACACTCAAAAGCCATCTCTTTCAGGGTGTAGTCTGTGAATGTAGCTGCTGGCTTTGGAAATGTGCTGACACTGCTTTAGAAAAGGCTGTGGTGGCCCAGTATGGTTTCTAAAGAGCCAGCCCAGACTCCAAACCAATCATGCAACCAGCATGTTCTGCTGTTTAGTTTGGGAGTCTGGGCCCAGCATGACCACACCCAGAATGAAGGACATTATCTTCCAGGGGCGGTAGCGTAAGAAAAAACAAACAAAACAAAACAAAAAACCAGTACAGTCGGCATAATGTCAAATTTTCCACGTATTCTAAACTACGGGAGTACTACTTACTCTGAAACAGATACTGTGATACTGATACTTCCCAATGAATGCTTACCAAATAAAAAATATGTCATACATTTTAAAGGGCAGAGACTAAAGTTAATGTATCCTTTGATTCCTCAGACGAAGATTTAATATTGCAGTTAGCTTGTGAATAGTATAAAATTTAACAGACTGTCACAAACAATTTTATTTATTATTTTGTTATTGTCTTAATTTCTCCATTCCCTCTCATCTCCTCTGCAACTTTATGACATTTCAAATCAATATCTGAAATGTATTTGTTCATATGCGTGCAGCTACACGCAGTGTTTTTTCTCTCCTTGATGGGTCGCCCTTTTGATCTGAAATTGCACATTAGCACTGAGAGACTGACGAAGCCCTTTGTCTCATTTACTCTCTGCCCGTGCTCCTTTTGAATTTTGAGGAAACATTCGTCCACTGTAGCAAAATGATGCACACTGTTTTCAGATTAAACATGACACAGCTTTACCTCTGCACAACAGTTGCTGCTGTCAGTGGAGCTGCAGCAGAGTCTAACATTAACGTTACAGTGACCATTCAGAACGGGCTGATTGTTTGACCCATAGTTCTGCCGCTTGCAGCACAGTATTGAATCAAAAGTTTATGGCCGCCGTGAAAGATTAAAAAAAATAGTGCTGTATAGGGTTGTCAAAAGTATCGATACTCAAATAAGTATCAATACTATGACTCTGTACTCGGATACAATACTCATTTGCAATAGTATCGATACCAGAGTTGTTGAAGGAGCTCATACACAAATCTTTAGTGAGAGTTGGCCAGGGTTTGGAGGATTACTTAACAAATGTATTTGATTACAGTTACTACATAACTGTGTCAAAGTGTAATCAGTAACCCAATTCAAGTACCACAATGTTAAAGTAATGTAAACTAGATTACTTTATGTTACTTTTGGATTACCTCAATATGAAAGTAGTATATATTTTCCTCTGTATCGGTATCGAGTTTGAAATTCCAATATCGTGACAACCCTCGTGCTGTATGTATTTCTGTCATTGGAGCTTTGCAACGCTGTCTCTCTGACACCTACTTGTGCTCTCAGCTCGCTCGCTCTCTCTTGGATAATGCCAAGCTGTGAACATTATGAAGAGCAAAGGAGACGTCCTAGCATTTTCTCGGTCATGGAAAGAGTGTACAGCTCAATGACATACAGCTCTGCAGAGCAGAGCGGCTTCCGTAACAGCGAACAGTATGAATGCAGTCCCACCTTCCACCACAGTGGGGATTGCAATGGCAGAGTGGCGCTGTCTGTGTTTTCACTCATTGACTCTACTGGCAGAAGAAGCAAATATGTGTTATTTCTGAAGTATTTAAAACAAAACAGGCACAGGCCGTGGGTAAATAAGACAAAGGGCTTTGTCAACCTCTGCCTGTGGTAATTCTAAGTGCACATGTGCAGTTTTATTTTGATTTGGCAACCCAAGTAGGAGAAATGGATGCAGACAAATGGACTGACTCTTCCTCATTTTACAGGAGGATATAAGGACAGATGGTCAAGTTCACTTTTTTTTCTTTGAACTCATTTCCTCCCTTGTTAAATCTTTCTATTTATTTTGAATATAAAACTATTACTTATCATTACTTCCATTATAACTGTGAAGTGTTTTTCATAAGTCGTCCCTCAGCAGCTGCAGTACTGCATGATCCCAGTCTGTTTGAATGAATGAGGGTTCTGTTCTCTTTGTCACCAAAGAGGTGTTTTCACATTCCTCTATTAAAGGTGGAGATATCAATGCATGTAAAAGACTAATGCTGAGGTCAGACTACACGATACGAGGCCAATAATAGCCCGACCAGGAAGACATAAGGCATGGGGTGCACTTGAAAATGATCAATGAGCATCGATAGTTTCATCTCAGGTAGTGTGTCATAATGCACGACAACCAACGCCACATCAAGGAGGCCTTACGACCTCAGGACAGAAAGACTAGCTTGTTTGTTTGTTTACCTCCCACGTCGGTAGTAGTCAGTGGTGTACGCTTCCTTTCCAGTGACATTACACACGTCATGAACTGCAAACCGTAATTGACAGGGGAGCAACATGTAGTCTGTCATGTCTATCAGCCACAAAACGGCTTGAATTTCTGACTCTTTAATGGCCTAATCTGACACAGTGAACATTTTAACAGGTGAAAATATCTTGTAGTCTGACCCCGGCATTAGTTCATTCCAGTGAGAAAATGTGGGTCATGGAATATGTTAGTACAAGTCTTAGCCTTAAAGTTTCAGGGGTTTTTTTTCTTACACCAAACTCGGTGTACAGTTTAAGTCTTTTTTTCTTCTTCTTAAAAACAAACCACAAATAAATTACTCAAAACAAGTTTTGCTGTTGTAACAATAAAAAAATTGCAAAAATAAACTGAATTTCCCTTTGAGGTTAAAGTGAATGCTGCAAACTTGTCTTTTAAAGTGCACCATGTAGTTTTAGGGGAGTGAAGTGTGGTTACATTTGCATTGAGCCCTCAGTCATTTGACAAAACATTACAACTTTACATGTAATTCTTTTTATTGTCATAAATCAAATAAATCATTTCATTTTGAGGCTACTGGAACCAAACTAAAAAAAAAAAATCAATTTTCATTTTAAGAAATCTTCCTAAACCACAAATTTGAATTAATCAATATCATATCAATTGATTTATGGCTCAGCCTTAGTTAGAACAGCATCACACCCAAAATAAGCGTTATTTTTTTCAATTTAATATTCATAGTACAGCTTGGCAAACTGTAGAATCAATCAAGAATTAAGAATTAGTTAATTTTTCGTCAACAGATTCGTCGCCTTTCTGGTGCAGTATTTCCAACCAAATTTAAAGATAGAGAAACCAGTTGCACCGATAAACTGATAACAACTGTTGTGATTCACAATCTCATCATCAGAAAACATGTATTTATTTTTGTGTGGCTCCCGGCTTCATCAGCCCCATGACTCTCACATGAGGCCAGCTGAGGAGGCAGCAGCTCCAGGCGCGGCACTGCTTGTCATGCTCAGGTCCTCTCAGGCTCCCGCACAGTTGAATTCATTGTGTTTTCATCTCACATCTCCTGTCTTGTTCTTGGCTGTGCTTCCATAAAAAATGGACTGAGTCACTCATCAAAGACTTGGTTTGCTTCTTTTGTGCAGGCCAGCTAGTTCTATGTATAATAAATGTTTTAACTATGCCTGTGGCACAAAATCATTATAAAACTCTTCTTTGTAAAAGTCTGGAGAACTTTTAAGTTTTTCTCTGTAAAAATCAGTGACTGTATTTTTGATGAGTCCTACTGTGTGCTGCACACTGTGTTCTCCAGTAACTGAAAATAAACTAAAGACTTGAATCAGTGAATACATGAGAATAAAGAAATGTAGGTAAAGTAATGGATATTTATAATTTTCTTTTAAAGCTAGAGTCTCTCTGCTCATTTAACCTGCTGCCAAGGTAACAGGGCATCTGCCATATCATTGAGAGTTTAGTGATGCACCAAATGTTCGGCAGCCAAAAATAACAAAATCAAATAAGTAAATTGGTCAAATAAGTAAATGACCAAAAATTTCTTCCAGAACAAGGAGCACATGCTATAATGCAGCAAAACATGTCACATAGTGGAAGCAGCGGCGAAAAGGAAAGCTCCTCATAGACCCAGAAAAACCACTTCATCCATTGGATCTTATTGTTTAACCTTTTAAAGTAATGACACAAGACGTTTTGTGAACTCAGACTCACTTTAGTGAAGGAGAAGGGGGGATTTACTTGACGTTAGCTCG
>JAPZDX010000013.1:19076631-19092942 GCA_029783625.1 Naso annulatus | reverse complement strand
GACTATCTTTACTATGATTATAAAACCCTCGTGAATAAGGCAGTACCTTTTCAAAAGTTCAGTGTCATTAAAGATTTCTAAAAAGTTGATGCGATAACAAGGCCAGTTGCTTCAGGCATTTTGAGTTTGTCTTTGATTTGCTCTTACTGACGTATGAATCCTCTTGACTTCTTCTTGGTTTTCAAATTTTAGTGGCTGGTTTTCCGGAAATACTGTTTGTCAAAAAACCTGTTCTAAAAGTAGGCCTTACACCGCCATCTTTGAAAGTTCAGCAAGTTTAGATCTGAATCTTTCCGTTTGAATATGTTTGAACTGTGCAGAATGAATTAACTTGTCTAATCCTGCCTTGTAATGGTGTAAATTAGCAAAAATAACCAATACAGACTGAACGAACAAGGCTCTAGCTGTAACCCACAGTGTAGCTAAATGACTCCATACAATCATTATACATCCTGTTTAAAAGGCCAAAAGCATCTTTGGAACAAATGCTCCAGTGGTGTATTATCCCCCATATTGAAATAGAAGAAAAAAAAGGAGTGTCCAAACCCATTAATATTTTTTCATGTTGCACTATGAAAGAATCAGAATATGATAGCACATTGTGTTAACCAATGATAAGAAATTTGGTGGCTTTGATTTTTTTTTTTTTGTAATTGTGGCTTACTATCTCATGATTACCAGAAGAGATCTCATAATTTGAGAAACATTTCTTAAAACTGTGAGATCACGTGGAGGCTTGCAGAATCTAAATGTTCTTAATTTCATTAAAATACTGTGTTACACTATTTGTGAAATGCAAACAGACTGGAAGTATAGCAGGGATTCACGTCTCTGTGGCAAAATGGTTTACATATGCACCCCAAGGCCTCCAGAGACAATGTTGGCTCATCCCTGTTAAAAATGCCTGACGGGACTAAGAATCTGAGGTATGCACTGTCATGCTGTGATAGTCATCTATCACATGATGCACAAGCATACACACACATATAAACACAAACCATTTATTTCTTCAGCAGTTTAATGCAGCTTTCTTGCTGCTCTCCATAGACCAATCAATCACAGCTGGCCTCGGTCCTAAATATTTGGTTTCCAGAATGCTGGCCTGCCATTTAACAAGAAATTTTCAAAGTTCTGTTTGCGAAGTAGAAAACGTGATGAATGACATTAAAATACCTATGTTGCTTTAAGACTTTATAAAGAATACATCAATGTGCTATATGGAGGCACTCTGTCCTACAGTAAAACAGTGTATACAGGATGTAACTCTGTTACTGGAAACTGGAAACCTTGTAGCTTTCTTTTCTGCTGTCTCTCTCCTCCTTTCACCTCTTCTTAAAGCTGTATCAACACTTTTGGAGGGAAAATAGATTGACTATGTATTATGTGATAGTAATGAACCCATTGGGACTTATCATTAACTCTGTAGTCCACTCTAACTCTACACAATACTTACTCCTCTTCCAGCAAATCACTTATGCTGAACAGCTCACAGCTCTACTGTTTTGGTTCAGTGTCAAAGCTTAGACAGAAAAAAAAAAAAAAGAGTTGCACATAAACATATTTTATTCAGCTTGTGGAATCAAACCAAGGCTAAAAGACCTACACAGGGTTGAAAATACACCCCAAAATGACTGTTAATGTTGTTCTGTTTTTGCTGTTTGTAACATGTTATCAGTAGATAAAAAGTAATTTAATAAGATCAATATATCAGGCCTATGGTATAGCTTCTTTTGAACTGAATTGGTCCCTTTCTGCTATCATGGAGAACCTTGTTATTCTTTAAATCCACTTTGAAAACAAGAGCAAGGAGAGAGGAGACCCAGTCATCATGGCAGCATTACAGGAAATGCATACTACATCCATCTCGGTTTCTATCCTTCTTTCTAGTTCTGTTTGATCTTTTCCACTGCAGACTCTTTATACAACAGGAACTTGAGAATGGTCAGAAATTACTTAAGTTAGATTTTTACATTATGATAGTGAATCATTTTGCAGTATGTTAGTCATTTGGGTCATGTAAGCCTAATATACACAACTCTCTTGAGCACTATCACAGCCTAACTATCAACGTAAGTAACTGGAGACAAGAGTGGTTTCTTCTCCACGTAGATAATAAACCTTTGATTGTAGAAATGGTTCACTGAATTTGGTGGAAAATTGTAACAGTACTGATAGTATTCATATCTTGTTTAACTTTACTTGACCTTTTGAAATAAAATTTAAAGAGCAGCTGTCCTACAAGTTTCCCAAGCTTTTTTTTTCTTTTGTAATATGGGGACAGAATTGTGATAGCATCATTAACCCAGTAAGCTGCTTTATTCAGTTAACAGATAAACTGTTGCCTCACTTACATAATCACAGGGGTCACAGGGGCAGCTGTAGATAAGGAGCGGGTCGTCTACTTATTGATCCATGACAGGGCGAGATACTGAACCCCAAACTGCTCCCGTTGGGAGTCTAGCATTTTGAAGCCACCTGCAGAGAGGGTGTGTGTCTGTGTGTGTGAATGCTGCCATGTGTTGAAAAGTGCTTTTGGTAGTAGCAGGACTAGAAAAGTGCTATTAGTTCTATTCATGACCAGTATATTGCTATACCTATATATTGCTTGCGGTGTGCCTTTTCGTTGCAGATGTCGCTCCTATGAGGACTGCTGTGGGACTCGCTGCTGTGTAAGAGCCCTCTCCATCCAGAGACTATGGTACTTCTGGTGAGTTACGCTTTGGGATGTGTTTACAGGGAATGGGAACTGCAGAGCATTCTAGGGCGGCTCCACCATTTACTGAGCGTAACTGGTGCCTTTTCATTGTTGCCAGATTCTCTGTTGTTTTTTTTTTAAGTTTTGCCTGCAGTAAATACAGAAAAAGTATTTGTGTACAGCTACATGAAGTATTGTTTTTCTGTGTGTGGATGACAATTTTACAGTAGCCACAGCTTCACTGGTACCAGCACATCGGCGCCAGTGGGTGACCAGATATTTGATGGACTGAAGCCCTCAGTTACTCTGCAGTCAGAGGAGTGGAGAGATGGACATTAATGTGCAAGCTTGTAAACTGTGTATTTCTGATCATTAAATATATGAAAGTAGATTGCTTGGTGCACCAGTATGCACTGGTGTTTAGTGCTGTTTACAGGACAAAAAAAAAAAAAAAAAAAAAAAAGAACCAGAAATAAGAAACTTGAAACCAATAAAAACCTGCTTTGTGTCAGCAAATTCCCACAGGGAATGCATACATTAGTGGACTTGTTTCTGTGAGATAAGGGATTTAAAACAGAGTGGGTCAAACTTTTTCTTAAGAGACAATATCCTCTCTATTCAACTCGGAGTGACTGGTTATGTTGCTCACTTTTGTGTAGATAAAAAGTATTTAGATTCATCATCATTCATCTTCCTTCCTCGCTGGAGTCTTTCTGCTCCTTCTTGACCTGCATGAATGTGTTGATGATGTGGGGTTAGTAAAATTTCTGGGATGTCCTTTGCTTTCAACTTAGGGTGCTGCTGATGATAGGAGTATTGTTCTGCTGTGGTGCTGGCTTCTTCATCCGCAGAAGGATGTATCCATCGCCTCTGAGAGACGAGCCAACCTTCAATGTGTCCTTCACAAGACACCCTAGCAGCACACCAGGTACAGTAGGATTCAAGTACACAAATACAAGTACATACATGTTCAAGTACAAGTAAAATGGTGGTGAACACCTGTGTAGCATGCCTTTAAACTGGGTTGAGTATGTAGAATAAAAATAAAAACAGAGAAACTTAAGTTTTACATTAGAAAAACTCTTCACATGGAAGCTGTTGTAGGAGTAAATCTGAAGAGTCTGGACTCCCTATCGCTGTGTATAACATAAGGCGTTTTCAGACCAAACAGTTCGAGGAACACTTTAAAGAGTAACTGTTCATTTGGTGAGTTGCTGGGGAACTAAACATCTTTTAGGGCTTTTTTCAGTTGGCATTTGCATCACCACTAGGAACCCCCTATGTAAGGTACATAAACTGGCCAGCAGTTAGAATACCAGCATCACTTCTACGTGACTTACAACAACAACCAATCAAGACTCCTGCATTACCACTCCACACTTTTGTCTATTATGTGGCAATAATGTACCATAAGTCTTAAGCAGAGGCCATTAAATCTCAGAGAAGATACAACAAAACAACCACAATCTCATCATGAGCTCTGGTTCATGTTTTGTGTGGTTTCATTAATACGGCTCTCAGATTTTTATAAACAGCGGTTTCCAGCACTGGCTCCAGAGTTTGACAAATCAATATATACACTTACAGTACATCACTGTAGTTCCTCATGTGCTGCGGAAGTACCTACTCTGGAGTTGGAGCTTAAAAAAATTCCTCAAATTGTAGTTGTAAGAGTTTCACATTTCAATAAGATTATTTCTGACTTTATTAGGAATAAGAAACCACCTCATATTTGTAAGGAATTTTTTGACAAAGTCCTAGAAAAGTGGGTGGTATGGCTTTACCACATTTCCAATTGTACTATTGGGCAAGAAACCTGAGGGCTTTGGCATACTGGCTTCAGACTTACTCTGATGGTGGGGCCCCTTCCTGGGTACAGACTGAGGCTGACATCTGCCGACCAACATCTGTCTCAGCTCTGTTAGTTTCGACAATGCCTATTGCACTGCAACCTGTGTCTACTGCCCCCTTCGTAAACCAGTCTTTGTGGATTTGGTCTCAGGTGCGGAAACACTTTGGTTGGCATGCTGGCTCATTCTGTGCCCATGCTGTGGCTAATCATCAGTTCCCCCCCTCATTTCATGATAATTTTTTCCTGGTTTGGCATGAGAAAGGCATAGTCTCCTTTAACGATTTGTATATAACAAACATTTTTGCATCATTTGAACAGCTTAGAGCTAAATTTGAAATTCTGAGACAAAAAAAACAAACAAAACAAAACTCCTGACTCCTAGTTTCAGATGTGTTCCAAACATGTTTTTACGCGGCAGACTCACATCTCTCTGTTGCAATAGTTTGAATGAATACAGCTGTCTACAAGTTCTGCAAGTTTTTGATTTATAAATAAAAAACATGACTGGAAATAAAAAAGGTAAAATATTGCAACTTGGCTAAGAGCTGAGAGAACTGCAGCTATGTGCCATCGGAGAGAGAGAGAGAGAGAGGCAAGAGAGGCAAATCCCTGTAAATGTGGTACGCCTTTTAGAGTACTTGCTATGCTGGTGGAAATGCTGAGGTAGCAACAGAGGCGGGTTAGGTAATCTGTCCTTCTTCCATAGCAAGATATTGGCCAGATTTACATAGAAATTGGGGATGAATATACATTGTTTGGCTAGAGGTTTGCCAGCTATCTATGCTGGCAGGTCAGCTATACATTAAAAAAAAGTGTTGTAAATCTTCAGGATCCTAGATCAGGTAATGCTGGTATTTGCAATCAAAATCGGGCCTCAAAGGTTTCCTCATTTAAACCTGAAATTGCGGGAGAAAGTAGGGCAGCTGATGAAACCCTTTAGTGAATGGAATTTTCCTCTGTGTCATTCATCCAAGCAGAAAATTTAATGGACTCCAATTATTACCAACATGTAGAACTAAATTCTGCAGGCAGACTAAATGTTAGAAAAGTGACCTAAGAGGAAAATCATAACTAGTTCTCTCACAGATAAACTCTAAAATAAGTATCACAGGCTGTTTGTTTTAATAATTTCTGACATTCTGCTGTTCATAATATGAGTAGTGTAAGTACTTAGTAAGAGTTCATGTGGTACTTAGGATTGCAGCAAAACATTTTAACCCAGTCTAGATAAAGGAGGAATCTCAAAGATGTAGCCGGGGATGTAAGAACTTGTTGGGAATAAATGGTTATAGGTTTGGAAAATAAATATTAAAGATGGTTATTGACACCAATAACCAGAAACCAGAACAATACAGGGCTGCCAATTTTTCAGAAAACCTTGGAGTGAGAAAGTGGCAGAGTTTTCAGGTCTGTGGTTTTCCCATGGAATTGGGCTACTTTTGAGGTGCTGAGGTGCTGCCGAGGGCAGATTTTTTTGTCTACAGGTTGAGTGATCAACCTATTTTAGATGCTAAGTAAATGAATAATAAAATCCATGTCTAAATAAACTACTTTGTCAACACTAAAATCCAACCAAATCAACAAGTAGTAAGCAGGTACACACAGAATACGTCACATGACCAAACACACATGCACACAGACCCACTGTGCTGGCTCACAATAATGCACACACAAGTGCTGCAGCTCCGCCACTGTCTGCAGGCACAGACAGTCAGTTCCGATCCACCTCTGATCTCCCTCTGGAGGTGAGACAACACAACAACACACCCCCTTCATGACCCCTGTTGGGTGAAAACAAAGGGATCTGGACACTGGCGCCAGATTCAAAAACCTAGTGGGATCATGCCTAAAAGCTGCTGCATTGCGTTGTGTACATCACATAACGAAAGAAACCCCTGAGTACGATTTTCCTTACTTCGCAAAAAAGTTTGTCTTAAAAATGCACCCTTTACAGCGCTGTCTAGGCAGATGAAAACAAATATGACATAATGTAATACATGCAGACCACTACAATACTACTGCTACTACTACTAACTACTGATACTGGCCTGCATGTATTACACTGTAACATATTCGTGTTAATCTGCCCAGAAAGTGCTGTAAATGACGCATTTTTAAGGCATTAAACTTTTTTTGCAGTATAGAGTGGCTTCCCTCTTCATTGTTTGATATTTAAGATGGAATTATTACCGTTGTCATAGTATTCGATCACAGACATCTGTGATGTCTGGTCATGGTGGCAGGAAGCAGCAGTGGTGCGTTGTGGTGTGTTTGTGTTTAATCTGTTTTTATAATTAGTTTAATCTGTCTTACTGTCAGTTTTTTGCTGGGCTGTGGGCTACAGAAGCAACAAAATGACGCACCGTGGTGTGGTGAGCCTTTTACTCCTTTTGACGATGTTTTGTCACTTTTACACTTTTGCCAGATGCACCAATCTTTATCATGGGTGATTTTAATCGTTGCAAACCAGGGAAGTCGCTGTGTAACTTTTACCGGTAATGTAATATGTCCAACTCACCTCGGGAAATGTCTGGATCTTTGTTATGGGTCCAGTAAGGGAGCTTATAATCACTTCAGAGAGCTCCACTCAGCATGTCGGACCATAACTCTGTTTGACTGATTCCGTACTATAAACCGGTCCTGAAGAAATACAAGCCGGAGAGAACATTTGGTTCTGGTGTGGTCGGATGACTCTGCTCGAAATCTCCAGGACTGCCTCAGATGCACAGCCTGGGACTGTTTCAAGGATGTGTTTGGAAATCTGGATGAACTCAGAGTCTGTATCAGCTCATATTGTCTTCTGTGAGGACTTTGTGATTCCTTGCAAACGTATTCTTTGTGATTCCTCGCAAACATATTCTCATCTATCCTAATATCAAACCAAACAATTAATCAGCAAGATATTAGTTTTCATCGGGAGGACATGGCTTGGTACTGAGAACTACAGATACAGGTTAAACAGATCTTAAATGTGCAAAACTCAATTATAAGGACAAAGTGGAAGATTTGTTGCGGAGTAATAACTCATGTCCTGCGTGGGAGGGGGTTAAGTCCATGATGGGTATGCAGAACAAAAGGGGCACTATTTCCCTCGATGATAAATCCGATCTGGACATTTCAAATGAACTGAATACCTTTTTTAATCGTTTAAATATTTATGATTTTAGCACAGAGTAGTCCGTCTTTGGAGGTGTGTCCTCGGGTAGATTTCTGTTTTATGTTGATAAGGGCATGGTTCAGAAACACTTCCATAAGGTGAGCAGAAGTCCAAGTCCTGATGGTATTGGTGGCCGCCTCCTCAGTAACTGTGCTGCACAGTTAGCTGACATATTTTGCTTTATTTTTAACTGGTCACTACAACTCCACAGGGTTCCTCGCCTACGGAAAGATTCCAAAATTGTTCCTGTGCCAAAAGTTAAATCCCCCAAGCTGCTGAATGATTAGCCTGTGTCACTGTGCCTGTGTGTACCTTGATACACAACAGGTGAATAAAATCAAACAGCACTTGATTATTAATTATAGTTATGGCCATGAGCTGTGGCTCTGTGCCATATTATTGTATGGCAAAAAACGTCATGAGAATACTATGTATAGCCTGTTACAGTTGCAGGTACTAGCCTGCTAAAACCCTGCTAAGCAGTTAGTTAACAGTAGTGCCACATGGTGCAGACAACCAAACCAGCAAAGTAGAGTGTCTTACTGGCAGAAAACGTGTCAGAAGTACATTACCTAGAGATTCAGTGAGGTAGTTGTATATGTCAGGATATGATAACTCCGGCCATTGTGTGGGGTCTTTGGTCCACTTTGATGGACATAGGCTAAAAGAACACTCACAAACCCCTATTTCCTTAATTTTTTCAATGTAACAATGCTGATCATTGATCGGTAAAGACACTTTATAAGAGTTTGATTGAACGGCCATCGGTATGTGTGCTCATAATACCTGAAAGAAATGTAGTATTCCTATTAAAGGCGATTAAATTTGCAGTGTTGAATATTTGGAATTTACTGCCAGTCAACAAGGAGGGTTTGTTTTCCCCCAAACAGGGGCATGGCCAGGATCTATAAAAGCTGCATCAGAGGCAGGCTGGCTTTTTTGTAAATGAGCAAGATGACTTGTTGGGTCAGTTGCATTTATCTTAACAGAGGAGAAATAAAGCTTGGAGGAATTCAACAAAGTTATGACAGAATTGACATTAGTTACTTTTTTTTACATTATTGTCAGAGTTTTTCTACCAATTTTATGCAGTGTAATCACTTATTGTTTGTGGAAGGTTACCGTGTACAGGGAGCATAAGAGAATGAGTTAAGAAAAAATCCATTAATGAAAAACTGATTCAGTTTCACTTTTACCAGTGCACTGCTGTGGAAAGAGGAAAAAAACGCCAGTGGACAGCAGCCCACAGAGCAGCATCCGTGTGGACAACTTACTTTTTTTAAAATCATAAAATATTTACTTGTGAAAACTGCCAACTGTAAACATATTACATTAACTTAGAGATTTTCGTACACATAACATTACACACAATTTTGGCGCATGCCAGGTATTTTTATTACCTGGGGCCCAATTCAAAAAATAGGTTCATCAAACTCTGAGTCTAACCCTGAACTCTGAGTTGATTTACTTTCAGTTTTGAAACTCTAGGTTTCTGGTTCCAGAAAAGCTGGTTTGAGTTAGTTCAGTTAACTCTGAGTGTGCACTACAACAATAAAAATCTGACAAATGGAGCACCGATACTGCGATTCATCATGGCAACAGTGGAGAAAAAGAGTTCCACCCTCCTTTCTCTGGTGGCATTAGGAATCCCTGAACGTATTTTTAGGAGGGAAAAAAAAGTAACACTGCAGCATCAAAGAAGAGAGAACTTAGGAAAATATAGCTGTTTGAGTGAATATGTAGGCCTAAGTTTGAATGTAGTCTGTTTATTTAATATTTAATCACATTTAGGCCAAAAGGCTTAAATTATAGGTGAAAACTGAATTATATTGAACCAAAATTAGTTTTTGTGTAGGATATCCTGCGGGCAAAAAGTGGACTTGGAACCAGTTCAAATGAAAGGACAGAGTTTAAACAGGTAAGGCTCAGGTGTGACAGGATCATGTTGGTACTTCACTTTAATCATATTCATTAACAAAGTAAAAATCAGTCAGTAGATTTTTCAATGTGCAGCCTTATCCCCTGTGTAATGTTTTTTTCACACATACATGTCCTCTCCCCTTAGTCCGTTTAGTTAATTGGGTAGGCCTGTTTAACATTTGAGCAATACTGGTGATGGATAAGATTATGCAGATATATAACAGACTGTAAAGAAAAACGGTGCCACAACCAGGACTCTAAATGAACCCATCAAAAGTGGGTTAAAATTAACTTTGGCGAGTATCAGTAAAAAGTTACTAGCCAATTTGGCTTTCAGCTCTTTATTGAAGAGAAGAGAGAGGAGAAAGCACTGCTGCTGTTGTTAGTGCAGAAAATGAATATTGCTCCAGCAGCAGCACTTGCCATCTAAAGTTATTTTATGGTGGCGACACCAGCCTTCTCATAATGCAGTGTGATTGGTTAAAAATTTTAACACTTGTGTTTATAGGACACACTGGTGAGACTCAATCGACAGGAGAACAGAAGGATAGGCAGGCAGTCATTAAAGTTTCATCAGTGTAAATGTTCTCTGATTTGCGCAAAACAATTGCAGGTAAAAAAGACTGGCCAGATTATTTCAGGTGGTGTAATTACATTTTTGTCCAAAAGAGGGCAGGGCATAAGTGTTTCTTGTTAATTGTATTATTAAAAAATAATTATTGATTGCATTTATGTAGCGCTTTTCTAGATATTTAAAGTGCTTTACAGCGAAGGGGGGATCTCACTAACCAGACCTGGGAACCCCCTAGTCTTTGCAACAACTGCCATGGGATCTTTTATGACACACAATGAGTCAGGACCTTTGTTTTACGTCTCATTGGAAGGATGGCATCTCTTGCAGCACAGTGTCCCCGTCACTGCACTGGGACAACAGAATAGATTTTTTGCCAGAGGGAAAATCACCATCTGCTGACCAAGACCACTTTCAGTAGCAACTTTGTTTTCCCAGGAGGTCTCCCATCCAAGTACGAACCAAGCCCACACCTGCTTAGAGTCAGTGGTACCAGAGGCAGGGTAACTGTTGGTCTGGCTGCTGGCCTGCAGCATTGTGTACAGACCTTTAGAGTAAAGTTTGTTGTAAAATGTAAAATATTCTGCCTCCATCACATCCTATTGTCATAAGTATTTGATAACCACATTCAGTCGATATTATCAGCAGATTTATTGAATGTCATAGTATTTGTTGCTCCCTAAAATCGGCACCAGCCCCATATTGTTGGGGCCCTACTGGAGACAATCCATGAAAATTATGCTTTTCATTTAAGCTTCATTTAATTAGTTTTAGTTTTTCAGCTGCTATCCTCCAATCTCCAATGCTCAGTTTATGTTTAATGACTATGGCGATCATCTGCATACACAATGTGTTTTACCTCAGGGCCTATTCAGTGATAGAAAACTTAACATTATACATTAATTATTAATGACTAAAATGCACAAGTAAAACAAGTTTGATTTTTCCCATTGCACTAATTTAAATCTTTGTTAAAACCTGTATCATGTTGGATAGAGGTGATCTAGGAAGGCAGGCATGACCTTGGGGACCACGATGAACAAAGATCTAAGATGGCAGACCTGTGTGTTACGGCAGGTGTGGTAAGATGGAAATTTTGCGCGAGCAAAATCTAAGAGAGACAATGGTTACAACATGCTCCTTTAAAACACACACGGAGTGGAGCCTAGTGGAGTTGAACACACTGCCTGCTCTGACTAATAGAGAAAAGAGTAAAGGCTCTCGGTACAACAGAGGCATAGAGGAAACCAGGCATCCTGAGGTTCCTCACTGAGGACAGCAACCGAGACACAATTTATGACTTAGAGGAAGCCCTTCAGCTTCCCTTAAAAAAAACAAAAAACAGTAAAAAGCCAAAACAAAACTGAAAGCTCTGCTGTTCTTCATCAAACTGAAAATGTTTGGCAGTAGGGTTACAGAGGCCGAGGAGGTTAAGGGATTCTTGGCCGAGCCTTGAGTCTTTTTCACAGCTGTCCCCCCCAGCCTTTGGTATTATAGGCCTGCTAAATTTAGTTCTAATTTTACCAGTGGCCTATATATTAGAATAAATTTTGTATAGCCTACTGTAATTGATTAGTATAATTATTTTTATAATAAGTAGGCCTGTTATTAGGGAATTCTAAGGTATTGTATGTTTTATTGGTGTTTTAATTTTTGTCTAGTAAATATTTTACAACTAGCCTATGCATTATTATTGTATTGTATAATGTATTGGGTGTTGTATTCTGTACATTTTATTGGTGTTTTAATTATTATTATTATTTTATACATACACAAAGTTTTGAAGAAAATAAAGTTCGGAGGAGGTGCTGTTGGTGCAGTGATTGTCTCAGAAATCTGCTGCTCTCACCCACTGCAAATTAGCTTAGCTTAAACACTGCTGGGTCAATGGGAAGTGCTAGCCTGGGTCAATGGGAAGTGCTAGATGGATGGATCCTGGGATGGAAACTGCCCATCTCTTCCTTGTTACTGCATGCACAGTACAAAGAATGGGATCTATCTTCTTGTCTGAAACTCAGGAGGGAGGCAAACAACAAATAAAAAAAAAGTGGTGTTTAATCAAACTATAATCTGTGGAATAACAACTTTAATCAAATCGGAAGCAATGTTGCAAGTTCTTTTTTTTTTTTTTTTGAACATTGAACTGTTACTGTTGAATGAAATGATGATAAATGTTGTGCGGTAAGCAGGTGAATTGATACTTAATAATAACTGTGTCTTTCCGTCTTTACAGTTTCCCAGCAGCCAGGAAGTATGCAGGGCTTCGGGGTCAATGGGATGGCAGGTGTTGACCCAGGAGTTCCTATGACACAAGCTTCATACCCAGCACAGCCTGGCTCTGCCCATATGATGATGGGCTATCCTCCACCTCCGTCCTACTGCAAAGACCCACCTCCACCCTATGAACAAATATTTCAAAACAGCGACAAAAAGTAACATTTGCAAGGAACTAAGGAGGAAGACGGGAAGGAAGGAGGCGGTCAGAGGTAAAATAATCAGGAAGTTCAGATGAAGATGAGGAAGGAGAAAGCCTCCCAATTGTTGGCAATTTAACTATTTGTGGATGTAAGAACTGAAAATCACATGGTCTCTTGTGCTGTGGACCACGAGATCACAAGAGGCAAAATAACCAGAATCCAGATGCACAGTCACACATTCACTGACACACTCTGCTATATCTTCATTTATTCCTGCTTTACATGGATCTATGTGTACAGTGATCATGCCAGCCTTGTTGAACTGAAGAGTGAGGATGGACCTGTCCAGTTTGAGGATTTGGATCCACCCACTGTCACCTGTCAGCTCCACCTTCCTACTGTAACCACAGTGATAACTGTGCAGAATGGACCAGTCAAGCTCATAATGCATTAAAATGCTGGATACTGTATTTCTTAATAAGTAGTGTTTTAACAATTAAGATATACTTTCAACTGAACAGCTAAAAATATGTACACAGTTATTTTCTATCCAGCATTTTACTGTAAGATTGGCTTTTTACTAAATGATGAGTTTTACAACCTTTATCCTAGTATGTGCAGCCCAGTAATGATACAGTGAGCAACTCCAGCAGTCTCTGACTTGATCACCTGCTCACAACAATGAAGGTTTTAGTTCACCACAAGATGAGTCACACACTGTGACACTGAGATGGAGTAAGTGGCTCATAATATGCCCTTTTAGCTCTGGTGTAATATACCTTGGCTAAGTGATTCATCACTTTGATAACTGGTCTGCTGCCTCTGTTAAACTGTCATACAGGAAATAAAAATGGTGTTTTGCTGTGTTTCATAGCATATTCAGATTCTGCAAAGTACTAAATAAAGGAATCTTAATATAGTTTATAAGATTTCATTGTAAAATAACATTTCCTTGAACCTGTCACTAGGGTTGGGTAACGAACTTGAAAGGTTACTTTATATTTAAGTTACTGTTTTACTGAGTACCAGTTCACATTATATCAATCTGTACCAAATTACAGTACCCAAGCACACGTCTTTAGGGCATAATGCCGGGTATCCACTTACGTATGTGACTGGTGTCCGTAAATTTGTAAATATATGGATAATGCTCCTAGTATCCTTAACAAGGAAATGCAATCATTTTTTTAAAGAAGGATAGAAACTAACGTTACCTGTTTTAAGCCTGTACTTAATATAAAACTGATAAATCTGACTATTTCATATCAAACCAATAAAGACGATCTGACTGTATTCCATATTAAACTGATAAGACGATCTGACTGTATGTAACGTCAAAATTTTTTAACGTACTAGGGGCAAATTCCAGACGAAAATTGCATGGGGGGAGGAATTTCTGAGGCACATCCCATATCATGGAGATTCCCATAGGAATGAATGGACTTCCAAGTGACTCACCCCCGTACACATACGTAGGTGGAAACAAGGTGCAGTGTTGCCAGATGTATGATAACTACTTGTACAATAATTTTGCCCTCTGTATAATGTATGATCAATAATGCCAAAAAATGCAGAATGTACAATAATTTTGCCATTTCTCTGAGTGGGTTCAGTTTCCTGTGGTAAAGCACTGACACCCTGTGCTTTTGTTATGAAGAGTAACAACTGAATGAGTGACTGTGTAATAGGATGCAAATGACTATGTTGTGTAAAGCACACAGCTGGTAGTTTTTGCACCCTTTCTCATTTTTTTTATAGGCAAGATGATTTTTTGTAAAATACGATAACTTTAAAGCTGCAGTGTGACATTGCCATATCTTCCATCTGGCAACACTGATGAGGCGTAAAGGGAGAGAGACAGAGAGAGATGCCGTCACCCCTTTAGCTTGTTCAAGTCACAGTTAATCAGAGTAATGAAAACTCAAAAGTGATTGAAACATTTGTCAAAACTCCACGCAAACAACACTCTGCAATAATCTATTTTAGTTATTTACAATTATAACTCTACAATGTAATGCAAAATTTAAACCGGCCAGGGCACCAAGTCACACTTATTTGGACAGTGTACCCACTGTGGCAACCCTCCACTACTTAATAGGCCTGTTCAGCTAACACAGCATGTGTGGACAAAGAACACTGGCACTAAGCACTAAAACAGGTGTCAGACCATGAGCCACTCTTTCATCTCGGCACAGCTGATTGGATGTTCAGACATGATGTGATGTAGCACTGTAGGACAAAATATAGATAAATATTTAGGTCGACCTTTAAACAGTGGGTAAATAGTTAAAGGGACATATTGCCATGAACAGATCTGTATCGTTATATTTAGATACTAGATGAAAATGGACATTAATGTGGTTATTAACAATGATGCTAATGGTGTAGTGTGCAGACACTGCAGCAGTGATCAGTGTCCCTCATCTGACATTCCTGCAGATCAAGGAAACTGTTACCTTGCATCCGTCTTGAAACTGACTTGGTCGTTCACATTGCCTGACTGAATTTAACTTTTTCTTCTCAAGATTGATGTAATATCTTGATTTTTCATTTAAGTTGCTGCTATAATAATCTCAAGTGCATTTAAGGGAATCATTATTCACAAGGCAGGAGGAACACAGTAAAGTTGTCATGGGGACACAGTTTCTGCTTTGATAAATCAAAATAATTGCAATCCAAAAAGTTTTTTCAAAGCAGTCAATTAGAATATCTGGTGAAAATCAGGAGAAAAAAGAGCCACACAACAAGTGGGGTAAAAACATTTTTTTTTTTTTTTTTTTTGTGATTAAATTTGCTAGAAAGAAAAGGACTGTCCAGTTTGTAGTGAGTGAAAAATCACAATCTTTCTTGGCTCCTTTTGCAAATTCATTTGGATCCAAAATACAAAGAAATAGTTTTAAATTATTGGAATATGCTTATTAAATCTCCTGTTAAATATGTAGCTGGAGCCAGGGGGCAATTACTTTGCGCAGCGTAAGAGCTAACACTGTTAGGGGAAAAAAGTAAAAAAATATGTATACCTTTCGTACACATTTACAAAGATCTAAAGATCTATACATCTAAAGCTCACAAATTAATATTGTTTAATCTGTGAACAAATAATTGACAATTGATGGTTGTAGGAGAATCATGCTGGAAACTCCAGAGAATCACTAACCAAGCTGCTGTTCTTCAAGAAATACTTTGTTCCTCCTGTAACATGCATGGTAGCACCCAGGTGCAGCAGTTTGATGAATGCAATAACAGCGTGCTGCACTCGTTTTTCAACTCCTCCTCCTTCTTCTCTGTGTTTGGTGGTGGCTCTCATGCCTCCACCCACTCTATCAGAGTTTGTAGATGCTGCATGTTTAGTTGATGAAAGCAGTTTGGGGAATGGTTAGGATTACAATCGCCCATCAGTTACATGGGCATTATTGATTGTGTCGAATGAATCAGTTATGCAAATCGTTTCTGGTGCTGATACAAGTTGGACAGATAAAGGGAAATTTATGTATTATTGGCTTTTTATCAGCTTGAACTGTACCCACTAAATAATGTGGATGGGTGATTGTAATCCTAACCATTCCCCAAACAGTTATAATCTAGAGCTGCATTTGAACAGGCAGAGACATTCATATCAAATTTCATAAGCAGATCTGTGACCTTGCAGTCAGGGGGACTGCATCAAGACAAGACTATACAAGGTAATGACTGAAAACC
>JAPZDX010000013.1:18896721-18910457 GCA_029783625.1 Naso annulatus | reverse complement strand
GAGACAGATGTTTTTTGTTTGGAATAAAATCACATTATCACAGAGTAGATGCAGCTACAGGCCACAGCTACCCGCTAACAGCAGAAGCGCCGCTGTCTCACTCCCCTCAGACAGCGGCAAAAACACTGGTAAAGTTGCCTGCAGGCTACAGTTAAGAAGAGTGGCGGCTAACGTTAGTTTTTCACAAGCTGTAAAATAATCACATAGATATTGTTATATTGTGTTTTGACATTGGCTATTTGCATCAGTTTTAGTGCTTTATTACGATGTTTTTTATTAACATGTTGTGTTGTAACTGAAGCTGCATGAGTATCGTGTCCACATCTTTCCCTACGTGTTGCAATCACAAAAAAGCAGTAGGCTACATTTCATGTTCCCAAGGTTGCTATCCGTCTGGTTGGAACATTCCTCGTCATTTAAAATTCCGTAGTTTTTACTAACAAGGGGTTTTTGGTAACCAAAGCCGTAGGCCTCAGCCATGATCAAACTTCTTTGCCCAAGCGTTTGACTTCTTCATCATCGAACTGAACCTCTCCCGCTAGTTGCTGATTGGTCCGGTCAAAAATTTATCTCTGCCATTCTAAAGATGGGACTCATTACCAGACTGATTCTCAATGAAAACTGAGCTGAGCAGAAGGAGGGCAACCAAAAAAAGCTCTGTCAGACTTATAGACATATAACTAACAGTATGTGCAAAGTGTATAAGATAAAAATATGTGCATACTGTATTCACACATTTTACTACTTTCTTTTATGCTTTTTTTTTACACAGAGTAGTATTTGTAAAAAGTTAAAAGGGGTAACATAGCAGTGTGCATTATGCACTTTGCTGTTTGTATGCAGACCACTTGGCTTTTATCTTGTCACACACTACTGCACAATCAGGGAGTGATACCTTTGGAAAAGGGTCTTGAAAAAACTGGCAACAATAGCAGCTATTCAGTTCGACTTTACACAGAGCAAATGTTAGATGTTCCTCACATCAAAGACAGACGTGCTGCATGTGTTCAAAGTGTTTGAAGACATGAGAGGAAACGGCAAAGCCACTTGCCCTGTATGCTAATCAAATTCAAGCAATTTAGTATTCCCTGCTGCTGCTGCTGCTGCTTCAGGGAGTTTTTCCTAGATTAAAAAATAAAAAGAAAACATGATTGTGCCCCCACACCTGATTTGCTCAAAACTTTTAACTCCTAATCAAATCCTGCATCACCTGATGCAGCATCTCCAGCACGCTCAAATATTAATTCCACTAATACAGAGGGATGGTGGAATATCATGGGAGGATATTGGAAAATAATTTCTTGCTTGGTTATTCATTGCAGAATTCATTAAAATCCAATTTTGTCAAATTGAAATAAAAACAGCCATTTGCTGTGATAGACTGGCA
This sequence comes from Naso annulatus, assembly GCA_029783625.1. Classification (NCBI taxonomy): domain Eukaryota; kingdom Metazoa; phylum Chordata; class Actinopteri; order Acanthuriformes; family Acanthuridae; genus Naso; species Naso annulatus. The sequence goes on along the minus strand of JAPZDX010000013.1, from coordinate 18,909,070 downwards.
TATATGAGAAAGTGGGTGGAAAGGGCGAGGGGGAAAGGGAGCATTGTGATGGGTGAGGGGGGGGGGATGTGTTAATAACAGAAAATTGAGAAGGGAAGGGAGGAGAAGACAGCACGACAAAAGACAAAAAGGGTGAATGGAAACAAATATTTTCCTCTTGGTTCTGCTCTCCTCAAGCAGAGGGGCTGGCAAGTACATTTCCTGCCATCTGTGCAATGCATTGTGGGATAGGCTCCAGGCTCCTGAACATAGTTTTTTTTAGACACAGTGCATCTTTGAGGTTTAGCATCCCTCCGCCTCGTGCAGAGAGCAACATTGGCTGACACTTGTTTCTATTAGCCCTTAATGCTAGCCACCACTTCCCCATATTAGCTGCTGTACACACCCCTAATTGCAGTAACAGTGGGACTGCATTAGCTCATTAGCATGCTGTACCACGCGCTCAAGAATAAAGACAGAGAAACACACAACACTGCTGTGATTAAGCTAGAATGGTTTTTCCGTGACGAAAAAGCACAGCGTTGCAATTAAATCAAACAGGCTGCTGTTCCTGTCAGGGGCGAGTATTTCACTGATATGAGGACGTGAAACAGAAAGCAGTGCGGATATCTCTAAATCTCCGGTGTCTATACTAATGTTAAATGATAATGCAATGCTTTTAAAAATAAATGCTCCTATTTTCAAGTTAAAATAATGCAAATATTGAGGTTTTACTGAAAAATGTATACTTGAGAAACAGTAAGACACTTCAAAAAAGCATCCAGTGGCTTAAATAGCATCCAGTCAGTGAACAAGATGACACAGAGAATTAATCTGTTATATTGAAGGTTTATTTTATGTCAGTTTGGCCTTATTGTTGTCAGAGGGGAACTACAGTTACAGCATGCATAAGTATCACAGGCCAGAGCTGAACATGACTTCTCTGCTTTTCTGTAACTGTTGTGTCACTTTTTAAGCATCAGGGTCCTTTGAAAAATGTCACGTGCCACTGAGGTTGTGCACTGAAAAAATGAAAAGTAAAGATGTTTTAATTTTATTTTTCGTGTCCTGTTTGAACAGAAAGACGACACAAAAGCAAGACACGTAATCAAAAGAAGGTTCCAACAAATAGTGAGCTTTATCTGAAAAAGCTGATAGTAAAATGAGAAAATACTAAGGAAACAACTAGGTACCAGAAAAACGAAGAAAAAAACTAAACTGAATAAAAATAAACACTGGGAAAACATGAGGAGCAGGAGACAGGATCAGGGAGCAAAAACAGATGATCTGACAAAAACAGAGGGGAAACAAAGAGACTGCACACAAAGAGAGTAACGAGACACAGGTAGTCAACACAGGTGACACACACGAGGGCAGGAAGGGCAATAAAACAGGAGGGAAATTTGACAGGATAAGGGACGTAAGACCAGACAACAATTATAAAAAATTAATCAATTTTAATTAATTAATTAATAACATATACAAACACAGGAGCTAAACAACAAAACAGAGAATAACTGGACTGAAAGTCCAACCACAGGCGTTTACAGACAGCAGGAACCATTTCATAGTTCTACAGGGTTTAAAGTTCTCCGGCACAGTGCCAGAAAACCGGTGCAGGGCAGCAGCCGGTTTAGAATCAGAAATAGACAATATGGAATTACTTAATTATTTATGCACATTTTTTAACTGCTGTGTGGCAAGAATATAGCAGTTTTTACATGTATAGCCGTAAGGAACCCTTTATTTTGTATGATTTAAGTAGATTCACTTGATTGAATGCTGCGTACACTGTTGAGAGAACGACGACGGAACAAGTATTGGAATGTTTAAAAGAGGTGTTTGGATGAACTGTTCTTAATTGCTTTGAAAGTTGTGCTTGGACTTGGATATAATGGCTGCCTACTGAGGGTGAGTAGGCTAGATAATTAATTCTCCCACCATTTGAACTTTTCAACTTAATGTGAGGTTTCGTGTTTTAAAACAATTAGATTTGGTACTCTTGTCTCTCTGAAACGTGCCGTAATATGAGCCACAGCCAGCATCCTTCTGGCTTGTAGCCTACTGCTCATTAGGCTGTTTTTAGCATCAACCACCACAGTAACGTTATCTAAAACAACCCTCTGTTTGTGTTCAGGAAACATGTCTTTTTCGTCAGTGCACTTTGTTAGTGTGTGTGAGAAAGATATTAATTGTGTCTGGGACCCGCATCTAGAACGAGAGGGAGAGACAGCAGGGAGGGGAGGAGACAACACTGGGAACAGAGTGAGAGTGAGGATGTCACAGTACCCCCCCTCAATGGTCGCCACCTGGCGACCCACCAAGTTTCTCCGGGTGAGCCCGGTGAAAGTCCCTCACCATCACGGGATCCGCGATGAAGGAGCGGGGGATCCAGGACCGCTCTTCCGGGCCGTAGCCCTCCCAGTCGACCAGGTACTGGAATCCCTGCCCCCGACAGCACACAGCCAACAGTTGCCGGACATAGTGCACCGGGCCCCCACCAACCAGCTGGGGGGGGGGGAGACAGGCTTCAACTGGGAAACATGAAACACTGGGTGCACTCTGAGGGAGGAAGGGAGCTTGAGTTTGACAGAAACAGGGTTGACAATGGACTGGATAACAAAGGGGCTAATTTCCTGGATTCTGTCTTAAGAGGGATGTTTTTTGAGGAAAGCCAAACACACTGACCTGGTTTGTATCGCGGGGCAGGGGTGCGGCGCCGGTCAGCCAGCCGACGGTTCATCTTCGTCGAACGGAGCAGGGCAGAGCGAGCCGTCCTCCAGATTCTGCGACAGCGATGTATGTGGTGCTGGACAGAAGGGACAGCGATCTCCCCCTCCAGGGCCGGGAACAGAGGCGGCAGATAACCTAGAGCACACTTAAACGGAGTCATCCCGGTGGCCGAGCTGAAGAGGGAATTGTGGGCGCATTCAATCCAGGGGAGATGGTCTCTCCACGATGCCGGATTCTGGGTGGTCACACAGCGAAGAGCTGCCTCATGGTCCCGGTTGGCCCGCTCTGCTTTCCCGTTCATTTGGGGGTGGTATCCTGAGGACAGGCTGACGGTTGCCCCCAGCGCCGAACAGAACGCTTTCCGGACCTGAGAGATGAATTGTGGCCCCCGGTCCGACACAATGTCCACAGGGATACCGTGGAGCCTGAAAACATTGGACACAAGCAGATCCGCAGTCTCCCGAGGGTAATTTAGACAGGGCTACAAAATGCACAGATTTGGAGAAGCGATCAACAATGGTGAGTATGACTGTGTTTCCCTTAGAGGGTGGTAGGCCGGTGACAAAATCTAATGCAATGTGGGACCAGGGGCGACTGGGGATTGGTAGGGGATGGAGTAGACCTGCAGGGGGCCTTTGGGATGCCTTTCCACAGGCGCAGACTTGACAGGCAGCCACAAAAACACGGGTGTCAGTGTCCATAGAGGGCCACCAAAAATAACGTTGGAGCAGTTGCAGGGTTCGGTTAGCACCAGGATGACAGGCAAAAGCAGAACAGTGCCCCCACTGCAAGACCTCTGTTCTTACCACATCAGGGACGAAGCGTCTCCCAGGGGGCCCATTCCCAGGGTCAGGTTGTTCTTGGACAGCCTCATCTATGCGTGCCTCAATCTCCCAAGTCAGAGCCCCTATGACACAGGAGGAGGGCAAAATGGTATCCTGGCTCGAGGGGGGGTCTGAAACAGAAAACTGCTTGGAGAGTGCGTCTGGTTTAATGTTCTTGTTTCCTGGACAGTAAGTGATGGAAAAGTCAAAACGGTCAAAACACATAGCGCATCGGGCTTGGCGTGAATTCAGTCTCTTGGCGGTTTGAATGTAGGAAAGGTTCTTATGATCAGTCCATACCGTAAATGGGTGCTCCGCCCCCTCGAGCCAGTGTCTCCATTCCTCCAAGGCCAGTTTTTTTTTCCAACTCCCGATTTCCCACGTCGTAATTGCGCTCAGGGGCTGTGAGTCTGCCTGAGAAGAAGGCACATGGGTGTAACAGGTTACCGCATTGGGACAGGACCGTGCCCACTCCCACGTCTGAGGCGTCCACCTCAACAATGAATGGTCGCCGGGGGTCTGGCTGGGTGAGCACAGGAGCAGAGGTGAACATGTCCTTGAGACACTTGAGGGCTGCATCCACCTGGGGCGTCCACCTGAAAGGAACCTCGGAAGAGGTGAGTTGGGACAAAGGAGCCACTACTGAACTGTACCCCTTGATAAATCTTCTATAGAAATTAGCAAACCCTAAGAACCTTTGGAGCTGCTTAACTGAAGTGGGAACCGGCCACTCTGTCACTGCTTTTAGTTTTCCAGGGTCTGCTTTCACTTGTCCGCTCTGAATAACATAGTCCAAGAATGTTACTGAAGCTGCGTGAAACTCACATTTCTCTGCTTTTACATATAATTTGTTCTCCAACAGCCGTTGGAGAACTTGTCGAACGTGGGTCACATGTTCATCCATGGAGAGAGAAAAAATCAAAATGTCATCTAAGTGGACAAAAACAAAACGGTTAAGGAAGTCTTTCAAAACATCGTTTACCAGAGCCTGGAACACAGCTGGTGCATTGGTCAGCCAAAAGGGCATGACCAAGTATTTAAAATGCCCGAAGGGGGTGTTGAAGGCAGTCTTCCATTTGTCGCCCTCCTTGATGCGGACCAGGTGGTAGGCGTTCCTAAGATCTAACTTAAGAAAATATGGTGCCACCATGAAGGGGTTCAAAAGCCGAGGACATGAGAGGCAGGGGGTATTAGTTTTCGATGGTTATCTGATTAAGCCCTCTGTAATCAATGCATGGTCGAAGTGTCTTGTCTTTTTTACTTACAAAGAAAAATCCGGCTTCCAGGGGAGAAGAGGATGGGCAAATTATTCCAGCTGCCAGGGACTCTGAGATGTATTTCTCCATTGCCTCTCTCTCCGGTCGAGAGAGATTGTAGAGACGGCCTGAAGGCAACGGGGCTCCTGGAACAAGAGCAATGGAACAATCATAGGGGCTGTGAGGTGGCAGGGAGAGGGCATGCTCCTCACTGAACACAGGAGCCAGATCATGGTAATCAGCTGGAACCAGGGAGAGATCAGTAGTTGGGACTGGGAAGGGGTGGGTAACGCTGCCATCTGTGGGTGAAAGAGCAGACTGCAGGTAGACATGATGACAAAAATCACTCCAATTAATTACCCTCCCGGCGGCCCAATCTATGTGTGGGTTGTGGAGAACGAGCCAGGGATGGGGGCAGAGGGGGAAGGAATAATCTTGAAGTTCAAAAACTCACTGTGATTCCCTGAAATCAGTAACCGTAGGGGAGTGGTTTGGTGTGTTACTCGGGCAAGCAATGTTCCATCCAAAGCCCGAACAACAATGGGAGACTCAAGGGGTTCAGAGGGGAAGCTGGCCTGCAAAGCCATTGTCTCATCCATGAAATTGTCTTCAGCACCGGAATCCACTAACGCCGAGAACTGAAATGGACCTGAGGGAGTGCACAGGGACAGAAAAGCGCTTGGCGCCGGGAGGAGAGGAAAGAGTAAGGTTCACCTGCTGCCTATCTGCTGCAGGCGAGCCTAGGCTTTTGGGCGACTCAGGCAAGCTGCAATGAAGTGGCCCTTCTGGCCACAGTACAGACATTCTTTGGCAGTCATCTGTCTGAGTCGCTCCTCGGGGGTAAGGCGGGCTTGACCCAGTTGCATGGGTTCAGGTTCGGGTCCAGGAGGCATAAGCTGTGCCTGACGAGGAGAATGGAGAACAGGTGGTTGGGCAGCAGAGAGGGGAGAGGGGCGTGGCGCAGGGGACTGGTTGCATCTCTCCCTACGTCTCTCTCTTAAACTGCTGTCTAGTCTTACAGCTAAGGATATTAGAGAGTCGAGGGAGGCAGTCTCGTCCCTAACCGCTAACTCATCTTTGAGCTGTTCAGTTAACCCCTTAACGAACATGCCCCATAACGCTGCGTCGTTCCACCCTGATCCCACAGCCAACACACGGAACTCGATGGAATAGTCTGCTGACTAGAAGCTTCCCGTGACTGAACAGAATGATCGAAAACCTTCTTAAATTCATCTACAAAAAGGGCATAGGATGTGAAGTAAACTGGGGAACCCTCCCATAAAGCTGTTGCCCAGTCCAGAGCCCTCCCACGAAGTAACCCCACTAAACCCCTTCAGATGAATAAGTAAATGGTCTTTGACCTAACACCAGAGAGCACTGCAAAAGAAAAGGCTTGCATTCAAGTGGATCCCCTGCGTAGGGCTCGGGGTCCACCGTGTGGGGTTCCCTAACAGGGGCATGACTGCTGGGCTCTGACGAGGCAGGAGCAGGGACGCAGGGGGAAACAGAAGACTGAGTGAAGGAGATTTGGGAGAGTTGAGCAGAAATAGCTGTGAGCTGAGCCATGATGCTGTTTACTTGCCCGGAGAGAGTGGCTGAGTTGTCCATGAGGTTTCCCAAAAGTTGGTCGTGCTTCCGTAACAGGGAATCCTGACCGGAGATGGCGTTCCGGAGCTCATCAGCGACAGCTGGGTCCATTGTATGGCCAGATCTTTCTGTTGCGACAAGTAGCAAAACAGGGTCAACCAGGCAGTTGCTGATATGGCAAGAAAACAGGGCTTTATTGAAAAAACGGAGGTCTTGAGGGGCAAGGAGGCGAGGGGTGAAGACGGGGGGTTCCAGGGGATGAGACGGCGGGGCAAGGAGACGGGGGAGTCCAGGGAAGGAGCGGGTCCAGAGCGGGTGCAGGCTGGCAGGGCAGGGAGGCTGGAGACACAGACAGACAGGGTCAAAAATGAGGCAGGAGGCAGAACACAAGCAGGGCAAAAAGCACTGGGAAACACAAACACAGGGAGCTAGAGAGCACAGGAAAAAACGCTGGAAATCTCTGAGGGAGCCTGACAAGTTACCGGGTGGTGAACTGTAAAGATCTGGCAGCGAGTGGGTGAAGAGCCGATATATTTGAGCAGGAGTGATGAGTTGATGGGTAACAGGTGTGTGCCTCTGCAGCAGCCTGCGTCTGGGACCCGCCCCTAGAACGAGAGGGAGAGACAGCAGGGAGGGGAGGAGACAACACTGGGAACAGAGTGAGAGTGAGGATGTCACATTAATGAACAAAAGGCAAATTACTTTTATCAATGGCCTGCTGTCTTGTAACTTATCACTATGTACTTTATAGACGTAAGGAATTAGAAGTAGCCTACTTATTAATGAGTAACATTAATCAATTATCAGCCTTCTTGATTTATTCCTCTCTCTTTTTTTTCAATTAACTAATCATTAAATGATCATTAGCTACTCAGAGAATTGATAAACAGTCATAAACAAATGGTTTACCAGCAGGTAGTTCTAATATTTGTTCCTTATTTGTTCCAATAGTAACAATCAGAATTTAAAAATGAGAAATTATTGGGTTTTAGGACTGATTTTCCAACACAGACTTTTTTTTTTTAAGCCCAGGTTCTAGGAACGTCCCGTTTTATTAAACAGCACTGCAGGAACTGTAAACAATTGTAGTTCTTAGAACTACATGTTTAGAGACTTTTTTAGCTCCAATTCCTGAGTAGGGACTTTTGCAGTGCGTGAAGGAACTAGAGTGATGTAAGTGTATATTGACTGGTTGAACTCAGGGGCCTTGCCAACATTTTTAAAGCCCTGACAACTGTATTGACATGACGACAAAAAACATGAACCAGAGCTCAATAACAACATTGTCGCTGTTTTGTCATTTCTTCACTGAGATTTGAATCGTGGAATCGTGGAGCAGTTACACAGTAACCTTCATTCATTGTTGTAAGTTGTGCAAAACTTACGTTGTAAGTCTCTTAGAAAATACTTTAGTATGCAAGTTGCTGGCCAGTTTTTGTAGCATATGTAGGGGGTTTCTATTAGCGGTACAAATACCAACAGAAAAAAAGTCTTTCACACACTGGAAGTGTTTTGTTCGTGTGAATTATTCACACGTGAATACAATTTTTCAAGCTGCTGATTGGGCATGAGTATTCTCACAGAGTATGCAAATATCATGCTGCGAAAAAGTGAGCCTTTTATTTTTCACGTCAAGGTCAATTTTAAGAGCTTTCGCACTGCAAACAAACGCATCAACCAATAATTATGGTTGTGAGGAATGAACGTTACATCCGTTGTCACTGCAAGCAGCGCATGCTTTGAGAGGAATTTCAGGCTCTGGCAGACAACAAGACAGATAACAAACTTGGAGACTGGAAAAGTAGACTTTTTTTTGTGTGTGTGTGAGTGTTCTTCATAAGGAAGAACAGGAGCATTTAGTAGGAGACTTTCCATGCTGTATGCTGTTGACCTGAGACTCAGCTTGTTGAGGTCAGAGTCCATTTTTCGCCCTCTGTGAGTGAGCTGTCAAAACTCTTTCCCAAATTCTTATTCATATGTTTCTGTTGCAAATTGTGTCGCTGCCGGTGTGATGAGTTTTGATCTGAAAAATTTGCATCCAGACAATATCCATTTTTGTGTCGTTAACTTGTTACGCACTCTCTGTGTAAAGCCTTAAAGATGTTTAGTTCACCATGAACTCTCCAGTGCACAGTTCCTCTCAAACAGTTCCCTGAACTGTTACGGATGGATGGATAACAGTTCCCTGAACTGTTTGGTCTGAAAATACCTCATGACATCTTTTACAAATTCATGTTGGTTTGCTGTTATTAACTCTGTGACTTTGGAAATGTGATTTTTTTAATGTTGTCTTTTATAGTGTTTTTTTTTTCAGCTGAACATGCTCTCTTGCACAAACTCTAAACTCAGGTTGCTTGATTGCTTATCTGCACGTAAAACTGGCCTCGTGTATGTGACAATATTCCTCTGAATTACCGTGTAAATTTGTGTCTTGTTTGTTTTCGATCTGTGTTTTTATGTTTTCGCCTGGCTGCAAATCGATTTCTCTGTAAGGGACAATTAAGACGCCTTGAACCTTAAACCTTTTCATGTAAAGTCACCCGTTGGCACTGATCATGTGACTGCCATCTCTGTGGGAAGTAGCTTTCAGGTAACCATTTTGTTCTTGCTCTGATGAACGCTTTAAATGAGGAGCCATGAGTCAAAAAGGCTTTTTAAAGTCATAATCCTATTGGAGTTAGACATGAATGTTTAACCCAAAAGCGGCTCTTTTAGCTGCTTCTTGAAACAAACAAACAGCTGTTTCCGGGTTATATATCGGTGTTTAGCTTCTTGTTTTAGTGTCGGTAGGCCTACATGAGAGGACATCAGTGAACATTTGGTGAGTTTCACGTCTTCAAAAATGAACATTTATTTTGTTTTTTGATGGATTGTCTGAGTGCACAGGATCCTCCATTGTTTCACCTAATGGTGACATCAGCAACAAGCTCCAGCTCTCAGGACTGCACCGTTCATCATAATAATGCTGTAGAACATCGTATATGATTGTAAATATCCTTATTATAAGGTTTAATGTGCAAAAAAAACAAACTTCTTAAACATTTTCTCTAGTGCCACCATTGGGTCAAAGTTGTCATGATCATTGTCACTGTTAGCACATTAGCATGCTTATGTTAGCATTAGGCTTAAGGCACAGCTGTTCGAAACTTCTTTGCTGCACTTCAAAACAAAAGATGATGAGTTGATGACATGTCTCTGGAAACTAAGTTTAACCAGGTGATCGTCAAACATCAAAGTTGTCATTATATGATTTAACCAAGATTTTGGGACATTCATTCCACCTTCGACAAACCTGTAAGATCACTGCTTTCACTGTTTGTATGCACTTTACACAGTTTGCAAATCATGTGAACTGTCAGACTTTTGCCATGCTCCTAAATATCACTGCTCGCATTGCTGAGTACAATATTAGAGTAATAACCAATGGAAGTAATTGAAAATGATGGCCAAAGGTACAAGAATAAATTCAAAGTTATAATAAAGCAGCCATGAAAATCTGGAGTTGAAAATGGAGAATAGCACAGTGGTTAATCAGAATAGCAGGCTGCACAGCCTCCTCCTCCTCCTCCTCCGTCCTGTGTTGTTGAGGATGCTGTGAGCTGACAGGACCAAACACCTCTGGTTCTCCGCCTGCTTCCAGCGGGGTCAATCAAAGTGGACTGACACGGGGTCAGCATTACACTCACATGCCGCTCTCTCAGGCCTTCATTAATATTATTTTCCTGCAGAGCGGTGTCGCTGGCTCATTGCTCTCTTCCACACTTCACATTTCAATGAGGACTGTTGTAGTTTTAGGTGTCTCTTTCTAAGAGGAACATTCATTTTTGATGAAGACCTTTGATATGCACATGAAAGCTTGGATAAAAAAAGTCGGGCTGTTACACAGCCATCACAGTTCTCATGTTAGAGCTCCATTCCTGCAGGATTTTTAGGATGTGGGTGCAGGAACAAATAAAGAAACATCATTGTCATCACTGAAGTCATAGTATTCACAAAAAAGCTATGTGCTGGTGGAAATATTCCTGAATTGGAAAAAATAAAACGTATTTCTAAGCAAACATTTGCTCTTTGTTGAATGTGTTTCCTCTTTCCAGAGTTTTTTTCTGTTTCACCTTAGATTAAAATTTGAAGTTGCTCAGACAGAAAGGCACACAGAGCCAAACTCAACTGTGTGAAGGAAGCTGAAAAGTTTTCTGCTGATGTTTGGTGCATTCATACAGAGGTGAGACCTGTGAAGCCTGAGAGCCACAGGCAGGCTGTGTGTTCAGTGCTGCACTGCCAAGGAAACTTTGGAAAATCAAAAGCCCCATTTAGACTGAGCGGTACAGTTTGGTACAGCACAATGAGCAATTTTTTGTGTGTGTTTCAACTCTCAAGGGGTACCAAATAACCATACCATGCCGTACCTGTTCTGGTCACCTTTTCATTGGGGTACCAAGCATTCCCAAGAGGGTGGAGCTACACACACTGTAGTCCGTCGACTGCACTCAGGCAAAAAGCTGTTTTTAAGTGTTGTTGTAGAACTGTTAATATAACACTTTAGTAAATTTTAGATTTTTTTTAGGCAAGAATGTTACCATGTAGATTTCAATTATGTAGTCAGTTTATCCAAATAACGCTTGTTTGTCAATCTGTCACAAAGTTTTTGGATTTATGAGGAGCTGCAGCCTGTGGTCAGACCCGCCGGTCTGCTCGCTGCAGCAGCCCGGCTCGTTAAGCTATCACTGCAGAGAGAAAGTTAACTGATGAACCGATGATCTGTGCTGAGATTAAACGCTGGCTGTGAAGTTTCTGTAGCATTTTAAAACATGAAACAAAAACGAAAAGGATGCTGTGCTGCCTTCAACATTGATTCTTTAACATAAGTTTAATGTTACTGGTAGAAAAAAGAATCCTTTAATTCACTTTGTCGGTCAGACGCGTCTTTTAAGGTGGAATGTTTTCTTTCATGTTGTTCAATGCACAAGTTACGCAATAAATTAATCAGCCCACAAATGTCAAAATAAGAACTTGAGGAAGTTTTAAGAGATGTCACACTTACATATTGTGCATGTACGATAGTGAAATGTCTGAACATCACCAATAATTCATGAGTGTTTTTCTTTCTTTTTTCTTTCTTTCATGATGACAGAGCCATTTTTCCCAGTGACTGTTTTATTTCATAATAACACTTTTCATCACAAAATCTTTGACATAAATGCAACAGAATCATCTAAATGACTTTTTGTCAGCTCATTCAGAACAAATCAAGGGCCATTCAAAATAAAAGGAGACTAGGATAAATGCTGTTCTTCTCATAAGAAGCAGAATGAAATGTCACTTCATAATATTTTTGTTATATTTTCGAAAAATTTCCCTCTTTAAAGAACAGTACATAAGAGGGATAACACAAGAAATGTAAGAAATCCATGAAAAATTAAAAAAAAAATTTTAAAAATTGCCTCCAAACCAATTGGACTGACCTTGCAGCTGCTGGAAGGTTGTTTTCTCCTGATGAGCTTTCTTCTTGCTGTTCTCTTGTCTTGAAACCATCTGTATTCCAGGTCAACCTTTGTTTTTGGATAAAAACAAGACAAGTAGGTGTCAGTTTGTCTGTGTGTTAGTCACAGTGACCAAACATTTAGCTATAATTTGTCAATGCAGGAATAAGAAAGACAGATGTTTCTGCTGATTCCTTTGTTCATATGCAATCCCACAGTTACTGTGCTGATGGTAACCAGCTGTGCTGTTAAATGCAGATGCTTAAATGTTGAAAATAAAATAAAAAGGCAATAATATGCTCTGGTTTACAGAGCTGCTGAACAAAGGCGGCTTTAAAATAAACGACAAAAAACAACAATTGTCTCTTTACTTGATCTGGTTCCCAGGGCACCTGGTGGCAAGTTTGAGAGCATGTTGTTAAGTATGCTGCACCTTTAACAATTTCATTATTTCAAATTAAAATATGCCACAAGATGTTAGATAAACAGC
>JAPZDX010000013.1:18558452-18570986 GCA_029783625.1 Naso annulatus | reverse complement strand
CAGATTTAAAAAAAAAAAAAAAAAAAAAGTGTCAAAACTAAAGCTGCAGATGCAAAGATATCCCAACTTTGAACACTTATTAGCTCTTTCATTTCAATACATTTAAGTGTTGCGTTAGCTTCAACATTTCCCAAGATGCAGCTCAATAGTGCAGAGCCCTGCACTGGGTCGGTTACCCACGGGTTAGTGACGGGTAATCCACAAAAAGGCTGTTTAACAGGTAAAAAAAATATAAATGTAGGGATGCGGGTGGCAGGTGAGAACAAAAATATATTTTTGTTTTCAGAATAAAACAGAAAGATGTGCAATCAAGGTGCAAAGGACCGGGGGTCTTGGGGTGTGAGAAGCCTCAACTGCAAAATTCTGAGGAGTTTTATCTTTAGAAAAGACTTTTTCTTTCAGATGTCCATAAAAATGTCTTTAAAAGGATTTTGTTGTACAGAATTCATTATTTAATTTGAATAGCAAAACTTCTATACAGAAATATGAATACATTGTTGTGACGTTTCCTCGGTTATGCAGTTGTTTCTGGTAATGCCACCTTCCATTGAGTGGTGCTGTTGCAAAAGTTTGCAACATTCCACCTGTCTGCAAAGCATTGGATTTTTTTTTTTTCTGCTTTGATATTGGCTCACTCATGGACTAAACATAGCAAAGAGAAAACAAAGCTGTTTACTAACTAACTTTGACTTTACGTCTAAAAAGCTAAATTGGGACAACCAAAGTTTTGGGGAAGAAGCTGGTTCGGCTGCCACAGCTAACATTTATGTAAGACTGTAGCTCAATCTTTGTAAGACATTCAGCTTAACAATGGAGAAGTAGTTATGGAGAGACCCCCTGACTGCCACAGGAAATTTCACACACTGTGTGTCATATACACCTTAACCTAACCCTAGCCCTAATCACAGGTATAGCATGGGTCACAGGGCTTTTATTGATGGGTGTGGGCGGGTGCAACTTTGTCCAAGACCTAATGACAGGTAATGGGTCAGTTCTGGTACGGAACTTTACGGGTATGGGTGGGTGCAGGTTTTAAAAATGGACCTGTGTAGGATTGTGCAATAGAGTGCTCCAGGAATGAGTCCAGAAACCCGAAATGAGTTAGCATCAGTCAAATGAAGGAATCTCTTGCGCTACAGTCCTTCTGCAGCTGGAGGTTAGTGCACACAGAACAGGACCTTATGTCAAAGAACAATTGATGGGCTGCTTGGGACTAGCAGAACCCACAGAAATACTTTAGCACACAAATTACCTTCTAGATATTTTATTAAATTAAATTAAATTTGTCGATTGCACCCATTTAATGAAATATCTAGAAGGTGATTCGTGTGCGCCAGTATTTCTGTGGGTTCTGCTGGTCCCAAGCAGCCCATCGTTTGTTCTATGAGTTAGCATCACTCATTGCACTTCTAGTTACCTTGTCTATTATGTTTTTGAACATGTCTTTAAGTGGAATACCCAAAAAAAAGGCCTGTGATTCAAACAAATAAGAAGATCTTTTCGTGTTTTGACTGTCCATGACCGTCCAGCTCAGGATACTGGTTGGGGTTAACTGTCGCCATTTTCCGTTGAGCATAGGAGATCTTGTGGCCTGGGTTCCTCGTCCAGACCACCCAAGACCATCCTGATTCATAGACTGCACATGCCTCTGGTTCTGTGGACTGCACTACCTTCTGGATCAATAGACTACACATCTGACCCATAGACTGTGCTCCTGAACTCTTGGACTTCACCTCCTTCTGGATTTTTTGACTCTCATTCAGGCCGATATTTCATAATTCAAAATGTAGCAGCAACACTGTAGTGATGCTAATTACATAGTGCTGATAGTGATTGTTTTGTTGTTGTGTTCTGTACATGTGACATCTGTTGCACGTCTGTCCGTCCTAGAGAGAGGGATCCCTCCTCTGTGGTTCTCTCGAAGGTTTCTTATTTTTCCCTGATTCTTCCCATCGATTCAGGGCTTTTAAAGGTTTTCCCCACCCGGTGAGAAGGTCTAAGGACAGAGGATATCTCACCTGTGCAGTTTGTGAAGCCCTCTGAGATTAATTGTAATTTGTGATTTTGGGCTATACAAAAATAAATTTTATGACCGAGTGATGTTTCGCACAAGGACATTAAATCCTTACCTCAGCTCAACTTAAATTTTATTTATAAAGCACATTTAAAACAACCAAGGTTGACCAAAGCGCTGTACAGGTCCACGAGAATGAAAGAACAGACACAAAATACAATACAGTGCGTAATAGCACACCACAGTAAGCAACACAATGTCACATTACACTAAACACAATACACAACACAAGAGATATGGGAGTCCAGCTCAACCTGAGCTGAGAGCCAAGGAGAAAAGGTGAGTTCTCAAAGGAGACTTAAAAATCTCGAGGGTCTGGGCAGATCTAATGTACCAGGGCCGCCCCTAAAGGTTTGGTCACCTCTGGTCTTCAGTGTAGTTCCTGGTACTTGCAGCAACAACTGGTTGGCCAACCTCAGTGCCCTGGCTGGGCCTTGAAAGTGCAGAGGTTTGGCTAGATACTAAGGTGCCATCCAATTGAGAGCTTTAAAAACAAACAATATTTTAAAATCAATTCTAAAACACACTGGGATCCAGAGGAGCGAGGCCAGTATTGGAGTAACGTGTTTGCGCTTTGCTTACCATGAGGTAACGAACTGCCCGCAACAGGCGACACAACAATGACTGGTCGATACCAACATACAGGAAATTGCAGTAGTCCAGCACAGAGAAGCTATGACTACCCTCTCCAGGTCTTTTGGGGAGAGATAGCCCCTAATCTTTTCTAGAAGCGTGATTGTGATGTCTGCCTCAAATTGCTGTTTGTCCAGGGCTCCCTTGTAAATGAGATCCTGTAATCTCAATAGGACTCTGGTAAGTAAAGGTTAAATAAATAATAAAAGAAGCTTAAGTTGGAAAAAGCTAACTTTTATGACAGAACTGACCCGTTTGTCAAATTTAAAAGCACTATCAAAGGTCACACCGAGATTTTTTGATGTTTGGAGAGAAAAGGCCCAGAAAACCAGTGGGACAGAGGGGTCGTGTCCAAATATAAAGATCTCGGTCTTGTTATCACTGAAATTCAAAAAGTTCATGTTCATCCAGGATTTGACATCCTTTAACCAATCTAGCAAAGGCTGAACGGAATCCTTACTATTAGATTTTAGGGGCAGATAAAACTGTACGTCATCAGTCAAACAGTGGATGGAAATGGTATGTTTCATAAAAATTGACCCCATATATAATAAAAAGAGGACAGGGCCCAAAATGGAGCCTTGGGTGACCCTGGAGGTAAGAGGAGCCGAGGAGAATTTACCTAGATGGACCGAAAAGATCCCATCAGTCAGGTAGGACTGAAACTATCCTTCAGGAAATACCACATCAATGATACTGTATCTGAAGCCTTTACTTTTCTTAAGGAAGCCAGATGCTAACAAGTGGCTACATGACACTGCACAGGTCATTCTGGATGTTAATTATGTTAATTATGTCAAACATGTTATCTTTATACTCACACTCTTACTTTCCTACTTACAGATCAATCCATTTATAGTAGTGTGTATATCCAATCTTGAAGTCGTGACATAACACCCTTTCAAAATAATATATCAAGGTCCGAGCCCTGTCTTTTTAACATGCCGCAGTGCTTTGTACTGTGTTCTCACTTGTGACCACCACTGTAAAAGGGGCAGGACATTATTACCGAAGAGGAGGTACACTTCCACAAGATCAGCCTCCTCACTAACCCCAGCAGCATCCTCTATCAATTTCAGTAATGGTTGCAAGTGCCTTGGACATTCCTCACCATTGCTAATGAAATAGGCCTTCAGAGGAGTTCAGTTCTGCTGCAGGCAGTTGATTCCAGAGTTGAGTGAGCACCCATCTTGTCCCCACGTGGTCAGGATTTCGTGGAACGCAACATCACAAAAGGCGCACAACTTTTTCAGGGACTCTTTCCCTTGACATGTTTCGACTGCTCCTGCAGTCTTCTTCAGAAGACTCACGTGGTGTTGCTTTGACATGTCGTCAGGTGCTCTTATACAGGTTTGGTCATCCTGTCAAGTCTGACAGGCTGGCCCTCAAGTTTGACAGGCTGGCTGTCAAATCAGCCAGGACGACTGTGCCCCCTGCTGTCCGGCAGTTTCTTGAGGACCACATGCCAGGTGTGCGGCAACATGTAGGCCCCCTTGTCCCAGTTTACGGTCCTCTGTGCTCGCTTACTGATCTCAGTTGCCACCCTGATCCAACAGTGGTGCTTGTTGCTCTCAGTCCAAATAACCTTGGCCTTTTCCCAGGTCGTCTTGTCGGATTTGACAGCTGCAGGGCTTGAAGACCTCCGGCATGTTGCCGGAAATCCGGCACAGAAAAAAAAAATACAGTCAAAGTAGTAGTCCCCCCCCCCCAACAAAAAAAAATATTCAGGTGTAGGATTTTTTCCTGCTTCAAGCCCTGCAGCTGGCCTGTCAAACAGGACGACCAAACCTGTATGAGAGCACCTGATGACACGTCACATCAACACAATTTGACTTTTCTGAGGAAGACTGCAGGAGCAGTCGAAACATGTCAAGGTAAACACCTTTTTAATCAACGTCTGATAATAAGAACCTGAATATATATGGTCCTCGTAGAGACAGACTGAACCTTTTCGGACTATTACGTGAAAGTTATGGAGTTGTGTCACAGCGTTCCGCAGTTTGGAACAACTTCAGCTTAAACGGGCTCACTACAGAAACCACCTGAGATTCAATTTATGGTGCCGTGATGAAGGAGTTACACTAGCAAGCTTGGATATTAAAAATCTTATCTGGACGGAAAACATGGGAAAGTTAATAAAAACAGCCCAAAAGGCTTTGGTAAAAGAAAGAATACGATGTACAGTAAAGATAAATGAAATTGACAAACAGATAGAGGAAACAAGGAGACGTTTCAAACAATTCCCTATGGACAGTGACATGGAAAGCAGGACAGAGGAACATCTTAAAAACGAGTATGAGAAGGAATTCACAAGAACCAAACAATGCCATATCAGAAAACTCAAAGCACTAACCTCAGGAAAAAAGACAGAGAAACACACAAACACAGAAGTGAACAACAAATGGATATGTAATCTATCAAAACATACAGTAACTGATAATGAACGTAGTGTGTTAGCTCGTGGTTTAAACTTTGCCATAACCCCAGGCAAAATCCCGAATGAAGATTTCATCTCAACAAAACTAGCCTGTCAGAAAATACAAGATCAAGGAGATAAAGCAGAACTATGCAATGAGATCGCAGGAATTCTCAAATCTGCCAAACTACTACCCAGTAATATGACAAAAGAGGAAATGGAGGCCATACAAACTAGCAATAGACAGCAGTATTACTATTTTACCGCTGGATAAAGGAAGAACTACAGTGGTCTTGGACACACTTCAATATGAAAAACAAATGGGACAAATGCTGCAGGACACAGATACCTATGAACAAATCAAAAAGGATCCAACAGAGGAAAAGAAAAGGAAGCTTAAGGCCCTGTTGAAACCTCTGGTGGATGAAAACAAAATCAGCAAAGACCTGTAGAACCATCTGATACCCACGGCTAACATCATTCCCCGGATTTATGGCACACCGAAGACACACAGAAAAGACACCTCACTGCGCCCCATAGCTGACAGCATTGGATCCGTCGCATACAAACTGTCAAATAACAAATAACAAACAAATAATCAAACCATTACTAGGCCTAACTGAACAACACTGCAAGAATTCAAAACAATTAGTGCAAGACTTGAGCAAAATTAGGGTAGAAAGATGAAATATTTATATCACACAACGTAATATCACTATTCACCAAAACACCTGTTGAAGTCACTGTAAACATTGTTCAAAACTGCCTCAGAGCAGACATGACACTACATAGACGCACAAACCTCACAGTAGACGACAGTTACTACGGTTTGTAGCCACATCCACGTATTTCCAGTTCAGAGGGAAAATATTCAGTCAAAATCAGGGTTTTGCAATGGGGGATCCACTGTCAGCTATCATGAGTGGATTTTTTCATGGAAGATCTAGAGACAAAGGCTATACAGACGACACCCATACAATGCAGACTCACATTCTGGAAAAGATACGTTGATGACATACTGGGGAAGGTAAAATCTGGCCACACACAAGAGTTCACAGACCATTTGAATTCCATAGACAACAATGGCAATATAAAATTGACACATGAAGAGGAAACAAACAAATCTATAGCATTTTTGGATATGAAGATCCACCACAAAGAAGATGGCAGTATAGAAATCAAAATATACAGAAAACCAACACATACAGACCAATACCTGCTATGGACCTCAGAACACCAAACGGCACACAAACTGTCAGTAGTCAGAACTCTGTATGACTGGTCTAGCGTCATAACAGATGAAGCAGGCAGAAAAGAGGAGGACACACACATTAAACATGTTCATACGCACTGCCAGTATCCAAGATGGGCCATAGAGAAGGGGAAACAACCAGCAAGAAAGACAAAGAACAAACAAGCGAAAAAAAAGGAGAAACACAACAAAAACAGAAAACACAGGAGTAATTACACCACCATACATTAGAGGAATTACAGAGCACATCTAGAGAGTCATGAAAAAACACCACATTAGCACCCCAGTCAAACCACACATCAAGTTAAGACAGCTACTAGTACACCCAAAAGAACAAGATCAACCAGGATGATAAATATGAGGTCTTATACAAAATACCCTGTTTATCATGCAATAAAACATACACAAGAGAAGATCCTTCGGTACACGCAAAAAAGGAACACCAAAAAGAGTGCGAAAAGGATCATCTGGCAGACACACACGAGCCGTGAGAGAGAGAGCTGAACAGGAGAACTTAAAATCAGCTGTATTGGATCACTGTAAGGAGAACCACTGGAAAAAGGCCAAGGTTATTTGGACTGAGAGCAACAAGTTCCACCGTTGGATTAGGGAGGTGACTGAGATCAGAAAGCAAGCACACAGGACTGTAAACTGGGACAAGGGGGCCTACATTTTGCCGCACACCTGGGATGTGGTCCTCAAGAAACTGCCGGACAGCAGGGGGCGCTGTCGTCCCGTTGGATTTGACAGCTGGCCTGTCAAAGTTGTCGGCTAGCCTGTCAGACTTGACAGGATGACCAAACCTGTATAAGAGCACCTGACGACACGCCACATCAACACCACGTGAGTCTTCTGAAGAAGACTGCAGGAGCAGTTGAAACATGTCAAGGTAAACACCTTTTTCATCAATGTCTGATAATAAGAACCTGAATATATATGGTCCTTGTAGAGACAGACTGAACCTTTTCGGACTATTACGTGAAAGTTATGGAGTCGTGTTGTGTTCTAATCCACATGTCTGATGATAAGAACCTGAATTTGTACAGTCCTAGTGGAGACAGAATGAACCTTTTTGGACTAATGCTGGAGTCACTCAGTGTTTGGAGAGTCAGCTTAAGCACAGAGTCAGAACTGTTGTTGCTCAAATTGTGCCTCACAGTATGAAGCACATGCTAGCTCAGCAGCAGTCACCTCTAAGGAAATTTTGAGATGAAATTTCAATGTACATAGTAGTTGTCTAGTATCTATCATAGTATCTATCTATGTAGTGTAAGTCCCACCCTGCCACTTCCGGTCCATGGGACCTTTTTTTTTTTAGAAAAATTTTGTTAAGTAGTCAATGGACAGAGACAAATTAATTTTCAAACCTATTTGAATAGTGTCCTCACTCTCAAATATGATTTTTGTCATTTTAAAAGATAATATTACAAATCAATAAAGTCACAGTTTGTGATGAAGCTAGTTAAGTACCACTTAGTTTTTATGAGACCGCTCAGTATACTACGTCTGTCGTCTTGCACAATATACATCACCAATGCTAACATGGCTGTAAGATTAGCTCAGTTTCTTTGGTTTCTTTAGAACAAGGAAAAATGGATTAAAAGGGGTAAAAATCATTCCAAGCATGGGCATGTTGAGAGCTGCAGCTCAGCAAACACAGAGTTAGTCGCTTCTGTCAGAGATCGTTGTTAAGACGTTACTCATGCCTTGATCGGGTGTGTCATTTTTCTAAGTACGTATTTTCAAAGTGTTATACTTCAGCAGTTGTGTGACAAACTGCAACTTTCTTAGCTTAAAATTATCTTTTTAATTGACAAACATCATACTTGAGATTGGCAGTACAATTTAAACAGGATAAAAAAATATTTTTAGAAATAAGGTCCCATGAGGTCCACCGGAAGGGGTGTGACCTAGCCCATTAGCCGCTGTGTATATGAACTGTTTGCAGGATTTGATGATAGAACATGTGTAAAATGTTATAGGTCTAAATATTTCTTATATGTATTATCAAAAATTTGTTACATGATATGAACCTTTAATATGACACACTTTAAAGGTAGAGTCAGCAGCATTTGTTTGTTGTGGTGTGAAAACCCAACATTCAAATTAGGCCCCTCCTCACAAGCTCAACAGCATCAGAAA
Source organism: Naso annulatus (assembly GCA_029783625.1). Lineage (NCBI taxonomy): Eukaryota > Metazoa > Chordata > Actinopteri > Acanthuriformes > Acanthuridae > Naso > Naso annulatus. Next base: position 18,562,469 of record JAPZDX010000013.1, on the reverse strand, counting down.
TATCATAGCATGATGATTAATTGTTATTGAAATAGGCAGTTTTCTACTAATCAATTTATCAATTAATCATTGCAGCTTCAGCTTCTTACATGGCCAAAATGAGTCTAAAATTTAAAAAAATTAAATGACAAAGTGTCAAACTTGACTAACGTCTGAGGTAATTTATGGCTCGCAAAGCTTAAAGGGAGCATTTCTGTCTATCAACTAGGTTTGGGTTTTTAACTAAGAAATTGATTTGACACACACTATATCAGCCTCTGGAGATGTCTGGATAATAACAAACCTGGAACGTGCCTCCTGATTCTCTGCAGCCTCTTGCACTTCTCATGGTTTTCTCTCAATGCATGCTGTTTCACATCGGCAAGTCCACCATAGCTGACAGAGAAATTCAAGTGGCAGACTGTGCACTTGGCCTTGTGTCTCCTGGGAAAGATTTCATATCATCCCAAAGACTTTTTCTATCATCTCTGGTGACGGGATGTTGTTGGTCTTGAGGCCTGGCCTGCATGCATTCAGCAGGGGGGAGGGGCTGACTGAGGGAGATTGAAGAGACGCTTTGTTGACACACCGATAAAGATCTTTTACGTTGTAGTGTGAAAATATTCTTATTTCATTTTCAGACTATGGTGGGACAGTTTAAAGCACCTAGTTTGCTAGTATGAAGGATTTATTTTATTTTATTTTTCCATTTTCTCAACTGTTGTATCACCAGATCTTGACTGCAAAATCTTCACAGCCTAAAGAATTCAAAATCTCAATATTTTTATAATATCTATTGTATATTTGAAAAAAAAAAAAATGCTGTCAATCTTTAACTTTTTGTTTCTTTCTTGACAAATGAAACAATCTTAAGATACTAGTTGAGGGATATGGAAAGACAAAGTGTGCAAACTGTACAAAAGCTTACAAAAAGATAATCAGAATTGATTGGTGATAGAAAGGTGATAGCAAAAAGAAACAGAAATGATTTAAGAAGGGCTGGTTTATTTATACAATGTTATATGTTTGTTACATGCCCATCTTTAATTTTTAAATATCATGGCTATTGTCATAATGGTATATCCTGATAGCCATGCTGTATGGTGTTATTTCATGATAAAGCAATGTAAGTGACAGGTATAGGAGAGAGGTTTGTTTTATAATGGTCATGAAAATATGCTTACAACTAACAAAATAATTATCTTGAGTTAAATTACTATAGCCTTTAAATGTATCTATTTTTATTTGTGACTTTACCTAAAGCCTGATATGACTTGTAGTGCTTTCCAGACTCATAAAGTTTCAAAGTTGATGCAGTTCAGTTACTTATGTTCATGTACCGACAAACTGATGAGAACAGATCTGGGCATGAAAATGCCCCTGAATATATTTAGCTGTTAGCTGAGGGAAATGATTTGGCACATGACTGAGCAGAAGAGGCAGAGGGGCTGGCATGGATAACAGCCACGCCGTTTAACTGTTAGCAGCATGGGGTCTATAACTGGCACCAAACTGGACAGCAGACCGCACCCAGGAATGGGCATGAGGACAGGGGGAGAAAAGCAAGCCAGAGGCTGTGCGCCTCTATGAAGTACCACAGGGTGCCTGTTTAGGTGCCTGTCACTTCTGTTGGAGCTGCCAAGTAGTGCTGCTACAATCCAAAGGCTACATCTGTCCGTCTGCAGACGTGACTCCAAGTGAAAAGAGCAAAGATATTTTAGAAATGGATTGACTCTTCATACTGTAAATATGTGTGTCCCTTAAAGAATGAGAGAGAGAGAATGCATATGTTTATGTAGACATGTATTGGATATCATAGTATCTGAATGCAGTAGTCTCCGATGTGTATTTGCACACTGGGTAGTGCCATCATATGCTGCCTTGGCTGCAATCATTCTGTGGTGACATTAGCAGTGATTTTGGCAAAGCTGTGGACGTTGATGGCCTGCTGGGCCCAGCGACAGATGCTCCTCCCCTACTCTGGGTGCTGAAAAGGAGCAGGAATGAGAGCAATACAGGCAATGATAACTAAATAGATCATTTAATCAATATTAGTAATAATAATAAATCAATAATCAATCAAAAAATCAATAATAGTGCCCAATTTGCTCAAACTTAACAAGCATCAAAAGCATCAAACAAGTAAATCAGTTGTGAAATCGCAACTGCATGTAATTGGTGGATGGTTGACTCCTACTTTTTAAACATTTTTTATCAAGTTTACTGTGTAGAACACAGTGTTCAGAAAAGTGATTCACAAAAACAGGAAGGAAATCGTTAGATTAAAATGACAATGACTGTGTTAGTATGTTAAAACAGTAATTACAAATATAGTGCTGGCATGCTCACATGCTAATTACAAATTGCACAACAGCATGCTAATTTTGTGTTAACAAGCTAACGTTGTTAGCAGATGAAACAGTCATTTTTAAAGTTTTTTTGTAAGTTTGTCTTGTAGTCCAAGATGGGGGACTGGGTGCTCGAGAGCAATAACCAGTTATCATCTGAGACCGCCATGTAGCTAATCATAATGCATTACATCTTCTGTAATTGCAGAACCCGGAGCCAATCTGAGGTCGAGCACATCAGGTACCTACCCCGGTCTGCAACGTTTTTTGTTCATTACAGCCATATGTAATGTTGCCTACACCGCCATCCTCTGACCAAACTACACTTTGCAGCCTGGTTTATTTGCTCTAGACCAGTTGTAATCGAACTTTTCTAATTTGCTTTTTTCTTTAGTGAGATTTCAAAAGTTCACTTAAAATGAATATTGTGATTGTATTGTTTATCACTGCAATGTTTCTCTTTGTTTTTCTTGTCTCTAATGTACTGTGATGCATTTTTGTTTTTGTGCAGCACTTTGGTCAACTCATGCTGTGTTCGAAATAAACTTGAATTGACTTGAATATATCTTCCCATTCTTGTCACTTTTGTATGATGATAATACAGAATAATGTTGTTTAAGTGGCACTTTAAACAGAGTTTACAAAGTGCTTCGACAGACAGCAAAAGCCGGAAGATCAGAAAGACAATATAACAGAATAAAGACTCAAGCCAAAAACCATGGAGGTCCGGACGAAAAATGAATTAAAACGAAAACAAACTAAAATATGTAAAGTAGTAAAAATAAAAGGAATAAAGGCAACAAGGGATTATAAGGAAACGATAGGAAGGTAAGAGGATAATATTATGTAAGACAAATAAAAAGCAGATTAAAAATGGCAATAAAAGAAAGACTAAAAGGACAGAAATTCTAAAAAGGAAATAGAAAGTCTGGTAAAAAGCAAGTCCAAAAAAAAAAAAAAAGTTTCAAAAGAGATTTAAAAGAAGTCACTGATTCTACAAACCTTATCCCCTCAGGCAGGTTGTTTCAAAGTGGATGATGGCAAAAGTGTGCTCACCTTTAGATTTAGACCTCGACTTTAGTCTAAGGCTGTGAACAGGGTCATACAGGGTCATCATTTCTACTATGGACCTCGGGGCAAGACCCAGACAAGCTTTAAAAGTAGGATAGGACTGATGTCACGTCGTCTGGTAAAATCAGTAAAGAATCTTAAACTGAACAACACAGAAGTGTCTGAGCAGACAGACAGACAGAAGTGTGCGGCTCTGGAGGGAAGCTGAAACTGAGCTCACCTTTGGGAAGCTGGTAAGTTATTCACACATGCTTCTCTAGGAAGGGAATATTGCACACATCAGGTGCAGAAAGTGCACCTTTGTCATGCGATGACATGTGGCACAGTGCTGTTAATCGTACATACATGTAGCTACAGACATACAAACACAGCAGTTCACTCTGTCAGCTTTTGGGCACAAGTGTCCAAAAACAGACCTTTGTCCTTTCTTGTAATTCAGCTGGGAAAGATGCCTGATCTATCAGCAGTAATCCTCTGCAAACATGCCCCGTCACCCCACCTTCGCTGCATCCAGCAGTGACATCGGACCACGTGGCTGATGGTCATTAACTTTCACCTCCGTGAGAAAAAGAATTCCTCTGTGGGGTTTGGGAACCACGAGCATGGGTCATAAAAGATT